>JAGFPH010003022.1:34157-48604 GCA_018207615.1 Philaenus spumarius
TAGCGTATTGTTATTATTTAACCATATTAATGTTGTTGCTGTTTTGTCTGTTGTTAGTTCTTGAACGTTACTGTGTGAAGTTACCGTTGAAGTTACACTAGCCTAAGTAGTTTGTGTGATTAGTTTTGTAGTTTTATTATTTATTTTAAACATTAACTACTAAAATGAACATCCCTGCTTCGTTAAAGAGGAAAGCCGAGCAAATTGTAAAACATGCACTTGACCGTGAAAAAAAGGCAACTGAATCCAATCGAAGATGTGTGTTTTCAAATAATCATAATTGTACATTTAACATTTATTTAAATAACAAAACAAATAGTAAAATATAGTACTAAATTAGGTACCGTACAAACGTCCTGTCTAATGCCCCAACAGTTTGAATAAATATGTAAATTTTTAAAGAAATATGGTTTAAGGGGATTTGCAACTGAAAATGGTAAAAAACCATCAAATTTTGGAAAGACCTTTTTGCACATTTTTTTCTACAGGTCCTAAAACACATGAAAAATGCAATAGAAGTAATTTTTTCTTTACATATATACCAGAAAAACAAAATTTAAACAACGCTGTAAAGGAGAAAATCAGTCCGAATTGCTGTCTGGTTGAATAACAATTATGTTTTGGCGTACATACAGTGGCGCACCGAGGATTTGGCTGGGGGGGGGGGGGGGGGACTAAGCTCAGGTCAGAATATAGCTAAATAGTTAGGTAGATTTGTGTTTGTAAATTTCATACATCATAAATCAAAAAATAATTTGTAAAACTGTAAATAAAAATAAAAACAATTTAACATTAAGTTAGAAAAAAAAAGATTTGTGGTGTATCGACATAATTCTACCTAAATTTGTAGTAGGCTGTATTACCTTTAAGAAAAGTTAAGAACCAGCAAAGTACTTTTATAGTTATATCGCTTCAAAAATGCCTGCGCAAAATCATCGAAATTCCAGTTTTAAATTTTTTTTCTTATGATAAAAGTCAAACATTTTATGTTTTATATTTTTGTATTTTTTTCAGCACATACTACCAGGAAACAAATTAAAAAAAAGTTTTTACCGTTAATAAAAAATGTCACCCTTTTCAGTAGCAAATTCCCTTAAATAAATTATTTCCTACATGAAATAAGTCTACATTAAGGTGACCATCCGTCCCGATTTTTTCGGGAACGCCCCGATTTTTGAGAGCGAGTCCCGGATTTTTTAGAGCGTCATTCGGGACGGCCGTTTGTCCCTAATTTATATATGGGATTGTCATTTGTCCCGGATTTGTTTGTCGTTTCAGAATAATTCCACAAACATTAATTTGCGTAATCTTAATCTACAAAACACATTAGCGAAATTATCAAAATGTAGCTGGCAGAGTTAAGAATTAATATCGATTAACACTTACTCACACTCTCACACTACCTTATGCGTAGTAGTTGTTCTGTGAACAGTAGACCTCGCTCGTTGAAATAACAAATGTGGTTTTGAGTTGAGGTTAAAAATAGTGAGCCAGTAATGGAGTAGAAGGTTTAGCCAGTGAAAATTATTTCGTAATTTATTCGTGTTCGACTCTAAATACTGTGTGGTGCAACAAAGAAACAAAACGAATAAGATAATGTAGTTGATAAAGGACTACATCTCAGTAATGCGACGCAACGCCAATCGGGCTCCTTATCTCGGCTCCCCCTCCACAACTCACTCGCAGTCACAGCGGCCACACTGACGTAGTGCAGGAAAGAGCAAGACAGCAGGTAGTGCGCTCTCTCTCTATCTCTCTCTCCATAATATTATAAGGTTTTATGAAGATATCTAAAGAATAAACGTATAAAAACAAGTTTTAAATCCAGAAACGTGGACGATTAATAACAAATTTTTGTGACCATTTTGTGAGCTTACAGTTAGAGATACGGAACAACATCAAGAAAACAATTTTTCACCACACTACGATGTTTTCAGCTATTTTCGTAACGTCATTTGGAGGCCGAAAGTAGCTCTTTTCTGCCCTAGGGCCGTAAAGTCTGCTGTTCGTTTATTATACTAGAATAAACGTAAATCTACTAGAGGATTCATGTTTTCCAACATTCAAAACTGTACCTTTAACTTTTATGTCAATAAAGACTAAATATTAAAATATAAGTTAAGTTTTGTTATTAAATGTTAGGATGTTTTCAAACTACACTGAGGTAAAACTGTACTTTCCATAGCTAGCTAGTTTATAACCTCAAAGTTTCATTTTAATGTGTGCTAAATATTCTTTTTTAATTTTATATAGAGTTTATTTTATTGTGTAGTGTGGTGAAAAATAGTGTTCGCACCACGGCCGAAAGGGTTTTGCAGCTCTCGATCGTTTCAAGCCTGCAAAACCTCATTTTCGGCCCTAGGTGCGAAATATACTACTGTAGAACATCAAATTTGCTACCTGCAAAATGTTATTAGTTTTTAAATTCGCCATACGGTTTTTTGGAAAAAAGCTTACATTTAGAGAAACGGTGCGGCCGCCATTTTTGTTTTATTTAAGGGGTCAAAAATAAAAAATGGAGAAAACTATCTAAATACATCGCTCAGGATAGAAATAAGGAATATTCATGCAAAAAATCATGACAATCGGTCAAGGTATTTGGCCGAAATCGAGAGACAGACAGACAGACATACAGGAAGAAAGACAGTCAGACACACAGACGAAATGCCGAACTGTCAAGCTAAAACGGAGACCTCGGACAACCATGTACAATGTGCTCTCTCAACTTCCACTCAACAACCAAGCTATTCTAACCAAACTGCCCTCCAATATTTAGAAAAATGGTCTGCTACCACTGATGAGTAGCAGGCGTAGACGGGGATCATGTTGGAAAAAACCCTCACTTAGGAGGATATTGAAAAAACTCAAGAGT
Source organism: Philaenus spumarius (assembly GCA_018207615.1). NCBI lineage: Eukaryota > Metazoa > Arthropoda > Insecta > Hemiptera > Aphrophoridae > Philaenus > Philaenus spumarius. The sequence goes on from JAGFPH010003022.1 coordinate 37,030, forward strand.
TATTGAAAAAAAGTACTTTCTTCAGTTACAACAAATGAAAACGAACTCTATGACGAATATGCGTAGGTGAAGCGATTTGTTAATGAAGAACAGCTGAATAAATGGAAAGAGTTGAAAACTCTTCCTGAAAACAAATGGAGATTTAACTGCCCTTATCTTATTACTAGCTGGCCCGATCCGGCTTTGCACGAAGAGACAAATCATAGTTAAAAATGGGGATTTTTAGTAACTTTGACCCCCGAACCACCCCTAAAATTTCGATTTTTTTAAAAACCTTTCTTAGCGAACACCTAGGGCCCTAGAGGAAGCTACATATCAAATTTCATTCCAATCTACTCAGTGGGTTTTTTTTAGTAACTTCGACCCCCTCCCAAACCTCCACTAAAATTTAGATTTTTTGAAAACCTTTCTTATCGAGCACCTACGGCCCTAAAGGAATCTACATACCAAATTTCATTCCAATACGTTCGGTGGGTTTTGAGATTTCGTCAGTGAGTGGTATTTGGATTATAATATAGATAGGTAGATTAATGTGTTTTGTGTTTACGTTTTGGGGTTAATATTTCCAGTGGTAATGAGGGGTAAAGGGGTAATTATTTTGGGGCGTCACGAATTTTGTTCCAAAAAAATATGGTCACCTTAGTCTACATAGTGTAGTACGGTGACAAATAGCGTTCACACCTCTGCAGAAAGGGGTTTGCATTGCCCTCAAACGTTTTAAAACACGATCTCGGGCCACCAAAACCCTGACTTTTTTATTTGCAACTTTTATTCTGTAACATATATGGTGTAACTGTCAAAACAATCGGACGAAGAATAATAGTTAAGTTATGTCTCATAATTGGTTTGTTTATCCCGGCATCCTATACCAACATTACCAACACAGTAAACACAAGAATATTGTATATACATTATGCTGTTATTATGTTTAACTTAGTTGTTATCCTGTGGTTAACAATTTATCCATATCATTGCCAGCAGTGTTTAGGCGTTAATCATACTTGAGTCTAAGGGGTTCCTACCCCTATAGAATAAATATAATTTAAACTAAATTCCTATATATTTCCATGTTTATATTGTGAAATATATTTGTCTTGATCCCAAGAACAATCCACAAAAGGGGACCAGAGAGTTCGGGGGCACCTGTATATATCAATCTAAAGTTTAAGGTCTCAAGTGTAAGAAAGCATGTGACATTTACAAAACATTTAAACAAAATCTAGGTCTTTTAGTTCAAGAAAGTACTGTATTTTGCCTTTGAAACAACATAGCTCTGCTGGTACATCAATCAGCTGTTTACTATAACGCCTACAAATTGATACGCAGGCTATTTTTCAGTGGCGTTTCTATTAACAGCTGATTCCGTACTTCCAAATAAAAAGTACATCTAATTCTTGGTGGTTTAACCTCTATCATAACTTCTGTTAGTATGGCATACTTAATGATTTCATAAAATAATATTTACCATCTTATCTTTGAGGTTATGATTCATCCTACACTTCATTACAAAACCAAATTTAGGAAATACGTTTGTAAAGGCAGGAAGAGGTTTATCGTGTAAAAAACGTAGGCGTCTACCATAGCCATTACTATATCTATATATAGCCTATAAAAGTCAAATACCACTCAATGAATCAGCACGATTTCTCAAAAACTACTCAACGAATTGGAATGAAATTTGGTATGTAGCTTCCTCTAGGGCCCTAAGTGCTCGCTAAGAAAGGTATTATAAAAATTTGAAATTTTAGGGGGGTTTGGGGGGGTCAAATTACTAAAAATTCCACCAAACGGATTGGAATGAAATTTGGTATGTAGCTTCCTCTAGGGCACTAGGTGCTATCTAAGAAAGGTTTTCAAAAATTTTGAAATTTTAGGAGGGTTTGGGGGGGGGATCAAAATTACTAACAAAAGATCGAATGGATTGGAATGCAATTTGGTATGTAGCTTCCTGTAGGTGCTCGCTAAGAAAAGGTTTAAAAAAATTTGTAATTTTATTGGAGTTTAGGGGGGTCAAAGTTACTAAAGATCCCCATAAGAAATACATAGTGTAATATATTGATAATTTTTTTAATTAATATACATTAAACTTTGATTTGTCTACCCGTGCAAAGCCGGATCGGGCAGCTAGTTTATAATAAAGCAGAACATTGTCAAATAAGTATTTTCAGCGAGCAAAATTTAGGTTTAAGTTAATTACAATAGTCTACTTCAACTATTTCATTTGACCTAAGCAGCTGAGTTTACATTTGTATGTAGTTGTTACTCAAAAGTTGGTCAGCACCTCTTTACAATTTTCGTTTGTCACCAGTGGCACAGTTCTATTCTACGAATTACGTTTTTAACTTCAAGATCACAATTTTACAAAACCCGTACTTTCAGTGTGTCTTTTTCCCAACAACTCGTTTCACAAGCTTTCTGATTAAACCCATTAATATGGAACACGTCTTGTGAGGAATTGCATCGAATGTGTGCAAGAATAATATCGCAAAAACTGTTTCTCGGAATGACATCACGGGAGCTGGGATAGTGCCTCAGTACGTGACGTGAATCCAGAAGAGGAAATAACTTTACAGAGGTATTGTAGGGAAAAGATAGAGGTTGGCAAAGGGCATATATATTTCTATTGGATTTAGTGATTTGTTGGTTTATTTAGCAAGAATAATGTGCTGTTACTTCTGAGCCGTATAAAATAACAAGCAATGCCGTTGCCAGGGTAGAGGTTATAGGGGGTCAGAACCCCCCTCCCCGAAATCCCTTACGTGGATTTTAAAGCTTTTATGGTTTTTTTATTGATTTTTGAGGAACTAGACGGGCTATAAGGTCGTGTAGGGGGTTGGCGTGCGAAGCACGCAATGCATTGTGTATTGAAAATACTACAAATACTGGAGTTGGCGTGTGAAGCACGCAATGCTATGTGTATTTAAAGTTCTCCCAATACGGTGGTTGGCGTGCGAAGCACGCAATGCATTTCATATTGACAACACTCCCAACATGGGTTTTGGCGTGCGAGGCACGCAATGCATTTTGTATTAAAAATACTCCCAACACGGGGGTTGGCGTGTGAAGCACGCAATGCATTGGCTGATTTCACACTTACCGACACGACACCGACTCGGCACCGACACGATATCGACCCGATACAGCAATAATACCGATATCGTCACGATATCAGCAGACGTCTTTCACATTCACCTACTCGACGCCGATACCGACACGACCAATTGTACAAGCTATCGTGTAGATTGACCCAAAAAATACATAGGACAAACAAGGATGTTCAAAAAAAGTTTAAGGAACATAATCCGTCTGCCAACAAATTACATAGCTAATAAAATAAACGGTATCAGGAAACTGACACATACTTTCTCCCTCATTATAGAAACTTAATAAAAAAATACTATTACCAATTTATTGTGATTTTTTTATTTTTAACACTCATTTTCCCATAAAAATCCATAAAATAATGGAAAAATCAACTTTTCTCAAAAACGGCTCGAACGATTTTGATTAAAATTTTACAGTTTATAGTACTTTAGGTCCCTAATAAACTGTAAAATTTTAATCAAAATCGTTAAAGCCATTGTTGAGAAAAGTTAATTTTTCCGATATTTTATGGGTTTTTATGGGAAAATTACCCTTAAAAATAAAAAATTCACAAAAATGAAAAAAAACGCCTGGAGATACCGTGGATTAGTACCTCCATACCAAATTTCATCAAAATCGGACGACTGGTTTAGGCTCTAGGTCTGATAACATCCACACAGACACACAGACACACAGACACACAGACACACAGACACACACACAGACATCACTCCGAAAACCACTTTTTTAGGTTCAGGGGGACCCAAAACGGATATTTCCATCAAAAACTCAAACTCGAAAATTTTGACGAATACAATACTTTCTCCATATACTATGGTATAGGGGGAGAACGTAAAAAGTAAATGTGTGCTGTCGTGGAACCCCCTTCAGGAACGAAGTTCATCACGCCTTTTCTTCAATTCTTTTACCAGCCTTAAAGGCAACCAACACACATAATTTTAATCTTTCAATTGCCGTTTATTATTATATTGTTTTTTTATAGAAATATTTGCTGTTTCCATCCGTTTAATGTTATTATAATAAAGGTTTAGAATTAATTATAACATCAATGCTAAGATGGTAAACACAGTTAAATGTCCATTAATTTTGTAAATACATTCAATAAACATAAAATGTTGGTTCACTGTGTAGGCCTAACCTAAAATTATTGTGTGTTTGTTTAATTTATTTTACCTATCTTAACGGCAAAATACATACAATGATTTTAGGTTAGGCCTAGATTTAAAATTACTTCTAGGCCTAACCTTGCATGAATACTAATAAAATTTATGGCCTATAAAAATTATTTTCCGATATCTTTATTCGGTGAAAAATTGTTTGTTCATGTCTTCAGTAAAAAAAACAAACATGGCTTACTTTCCACAAGTTCAATTAATGTCACAACTTCATATTTAAAATGAGACATATTATTTATTATTTAGGTATCTAACAGAAAAAAATATTTAGCGAGGCCAAATTATTATTGATTGATTACCATAGCAACCAGTAAACAAACTGAGACGATATCCTACCAATAAAGAAGGGAGACCAGCAGCAGCTCGCCGACATGTTGGAGCCTGTAACGACACGACACCGATATGTCGGTGAGTGTGAAAGCTACTCTTAAGTTTAAGTTAGTTTTCATGACCGACAACATCGTTCCGATATCGTTTCGGTGCCGAGTCGGTGTCGTGTCGGCAAGTGTGAAATCAGCCATTGTGTATTGAAATACTCCCAATATTGGGGTTGGCGTGCATAGCACTGTACGTCGGCCGCTTCTCGTACTGTTCAGTTTCAAGCTCACATGTGCGTCCTTAGCAGTGAACGTGTTAAAAGGGTTTAGATTCAAATCCCCGTTCCCGACCTGACCTCCCCCGAACAATTTTCCTGGCCACGGCCTTGATAACAAGTGCAGTAAACACACTATCGACTACGTGTTGGTATTTTCACGAAGAAGTGTTTTAATAAATGAGGACGGCCATTTTCTGATGTAATAATCGACCTCGCTGCTGAACCGCTGACGTGAGTTGAGCGAATTTCTAAAATTAAGTTTATATTATGTCTAAGGGTTCCAACCACGGTAACTAGAACTAAGACGGTAGGGCTCACGCGCATCTGGCTGTGAGGCCGTGACGTCATCTGCACCAAGCCGGCCTCGCGTTTCACTATGTAGCTGCTCTGCTCTAATCCTAATAGAAAGCGATTATATCAATCTTATGGTTGACAGTTCGTGTTACAGTACTTAGGCTATTATTATTCTCAATAACAATTACTTACATGTCAAGCAATTTGTTTTAAATTTATTTATTTTACTTCGTTTTTCAGGCTAAGTTAGTTTACTTCTGATGAACTACTTATAATAATTGATTTTATTATCTTTAAACGGTTTTACAAGTACAATCGAACTCAAATTTTATTGTCTTCATAGTGAAACTTCCTAACAAAACTGTATTTTAAAAAGGTTCAGGGGTTAAATAATAATTTCCTTAAATGAGAATGTTTTTTCATATGTAGTATTTTTTTAATGAAAAAAATCTTCTACATTCATTATACAAAAAAATAAAACAAAAATGTCAAAACAGTTGTATAAACCAATTTAAATACACATTGAAAATATTTTTAAAAGAAATCCTTACAAGTCAACATAATATATATTTACGTTAACCATTTAGAAATGTTACCATACTAACAATCACTAAACAGCAGTAACTTTTGTTTGACCTAAATCGTTACATTAATTCTGTATTTTGTTCATCTTCTTTGATTTTTTTCGTACAGTGTCAGAAGTTTCTGTCAAAAGCTTAAAACTTTCGATTGTCCTTTAAGTAAATTAAAACTTATATCTAAAAATCCAGGAGGAGTAGAGAACTGTGACAACCGTATTCCTATTGTAGCTTCGCTAAGGAGTATTTTAATGTATCTCTAACATACGCAAAAGCTTTTTTTGAAATACACCTAATTATGACAGCTTTTGCTACATCTTCACTAGATAAATTAGTACATTTTGTGTTTAAAAGTTGTTGTTGTTGACTTATAGAAAATATCTGTTCATATTTCATCAAATCATGTTTTAATTTAGTTATAACTTGTTGGGCACATTTTAGTTCATTATTTTTTCTTTTAGTTCTTTATTTTCGTTTATTAATTGGATGTTTTGCACGTCATTATTAGATAAATTTTGATCTTTATATGAATCGAGTTGGTCTGAGGTACCTGTAATTTCGCTGCTTCTTTCTTCTGCAAAATTTTGTAATAACGAATTTACAGTTTTCTTACAATTAAGTTTATCTGCACGAATTTTTCTTTCAATAGATCCCAAAGTGTCGGTTGAAGTTGAAATTGTGGATAATTTTTGTGTTGGTACGGTACAGGGTATTCTTTTGTATTTAATTCCGATTTCAAATCTCTTCATAACTGCTTTCCAAGAAATGTTCCGAACAAATTCGGGCTGTTTTGGTGTTGAACTCATCTTTTCGTTTGCAAAAATGCTGCCATTGTTTATGAAGATCTTTGTCTTTTGGAAAAACGAGAAATGACAGTTTCAGTTTATTCGCATTATCTGAATGGTTGTGTACAACCGTCAACGGCACAACATGGCATTTTAAAGCGGGGTGAATACTCAGTCTATCGATAAAATTCAGTAAAAACAGTACAAACACATTCCGAACACTACAAACACAACCGTCGTGGTGACATAACGCACTACAAACAGCTAACTAGTTGTTAACTACACGGGAGCGCAGTGTAGTGTAGGGCGGGTCGGTCCGCGTGACGTCATTTAATCGTCAATCCACTGCGCATCCACTTAGTGAGTTCTACCGTCTTGTTCTAGTTACCGTGGTTCCAACCAACTATTTGGGAAATCAATCTACTCAAGAAGTCGCTGAATAGCTGCCTGTGTGTACGCAATATATTAGTAGAATCGGTTTGCAACTCAGCCTCTAGCCCCGACTCACGAGCTGCTTCGTTCCGCTCGCAGTTTTGCGAGTGTGCACCTCGTCCTTGAGGCCTCGGCATATGGCATATGCTTCGCTTCGTTCGTAGCATACAAACTTGGCCGTTGGACCTCGGATTGGAAGATGCCCCATGGTAATCGCATACTGGGCGTATACTTTGTGTATACAAAGCATTGCGTGCTTTGCACGCCTTTCCTTATATTGGGAGTATCTTTAACACACAAAACATTGCCTGCTTCGCACGCCAACCCGGATTAGGATTAGGAGTATCTTCAATACACAAAGCATTGCGTGCTTCGCACGCCAACCCCCGTATTGGGAGTATCTTCTATACACAAAGCATTGCGTGCTTCGCACGCCAACCCCCGTATTGGGAGTATTTTCAATACACAAAGCATTGCGTGCTTCGAACGCCAACTCCCGTATTGGGAGTATCTTCTATACACAAAGCATTGCGTGCTTCGCATGCCAACTCCCGTATTGGGGGTGTGTTCAATACACAATGAATTGCGTGCTTCGCACGCCAACCCCGCGAGCCGAATACCGCGTGGCTTTCAACCGGGTACATTTATGGTATTTTACGTTTTGATCGATTTTGGGGGAACCAAGCGAGCTACGTAGGTCGTGTAAAAGAACAAAATATGCACTTCAAGAAACGTTCTTCTTTTAGCTAACGAACTCGTCCGAGTGACGTAAACAACCGACCTGTGTACGAAAGTCGGACCAAATCGGACTTGCGGCCGCTAGAGTGCGAACACAAGTAATATGTAAGTATATAATTTTTAATGACACCACAAAACGTGTTCGGGGGGCCATGATCGGTGCTCATTTACCACTACCGACCTTGGGTCTCACAATGAAAGTCATTGCAATCCTTCCTATGGGAATTCGCTAATAAATTGAGAACATTTAGAAAGAAGAACACGTAGGCTCATGTATCTTTTAACCGTAATAATTTGTATTTAAACTAACCGTCATAGTCCATAGTAAATGGTATATAGGCCTACATTAGGTTTCATTCAATTATCTATATTGAAAAAAACATACGAACAGATTTAAGAAAGATTGTAATCAGTTTTGGAACTCTGGCATTAAGGTTAATTGGAAGAAAAATAATTCTACCACGCAGCTGAACCACTGACGTGAGTTGAGCAAATTTCCAAAATTAAGTTTACAGGCCTATGTTTTAGGGTTTCAACCAAAAATTTGGGAAATTGGTCTATTCACGTTGCTGAATAGCTGCAAAATGGTTCGCACGCCAATCCGCATATTGGGAGTATTTTCAATACACAAAGCATTGCGTGCTTCGCACGCCATTCCTCATATTGGGAGTGTTTTCAATACAAAAAGAATTGCGTGCTTCGCACGCCAACCCCACGGTAAAATCCACCAAATGGCTTTGAACCGGGTAATTTTATGGTATTTTACGTTTTGGTCGATTTTGGGGGAACCAAGCGAGCTATAAGGTCGCGTAAAAAAATCAAAATGTGCAGAATGACATCCTACATTTATATTTGTAGAAAAAACTCTAAAATAAATTCATTCTAGTAGAAAAAATCTAAAAAAATAGTTACTTCCGATCAAAAAACGTGCTTCCGGTTGTTGAATTGTTTTTTCTAACAAACACGTCCGAGCGACGTAAACAACCAACATGTGTACCAAATTTGAACCAAATCGGACTTAAAATGCGGCCGCTAGAGTGCGAACACATATATACATATAGGCCCTATATATATATATATATATATATATATATATATGATTTTTAATGACACCCCAAAACGTGTTACTGGGGACCATGATCGGTGCTCATTTGCTACTCCCGACCTTGGGTCTTACCATAAGGGCCACTGCAATAGCTCATTTTTCCCATGGAAATTCGCTAATAAATAGCAAATGAAATCTTGTAAACACTTGTAACCTATGTGTGTCTTTTGTATACAAGAACATAAAACGATTAATACTGAAAAGGAGCACACATACATCTATCTGTAACAAATACATACATTTCAACTATAATTACGATCATATTACTTTGTGTATTTTTTTGCGATGGATAAATATCAGTTAATTTATTATTTTTTAGGCACAGAGTGATCAAGAAACTGTAGGCACGCGTTCAGTCTGCTGCTGCTGGAACCTTCAATACAGGTTCAGTGGGTTCGAACCCAGTTGCTGGAGTTCGATTTACCTGCGCTATATGCAGTCCTCCGTCTTAATTATTCTAACTGGTATAACGTGAAGAATTTTGTTTTAAAAATCCTTAAATTATCTGTTAAAAAATAAAGGAAATATCGAATAAAACTGTAACGTTATAAGTGATGGAATAGCTTCATTGCGCTAATATTATTAATCAAACATTGAAATTAGCAACTGAAACAGAGTTTTACTTGGTATAAATTAATTGTTACACAGTTTTTGCTTTCCCCAAAATATAAATTTGATAGTATATGTGTACTTATACCCATTTTTATAATATGGAAAGAACAAATTTACTTTCGTTAGTAGAATTCAGAAGTATACGTTAGTCTGTGAATTAGTGTTAATTGAACAATTCAATTTTGTTTAGTATCAATGCAATTAATCTGCTGTAACTAACAAAGCTGATCTAAGCGTTTTAAGCAAACAGCTGTTTGAAGCGTGATGCAATCGTAGCTTATGGACTCTTTAAACTAAAGATCAGTAAGTTACTTATGAGATAAGAAAGTTTAACTCATGGAATTAGAAATTTTTTCTGGCAGACATTTAAAAAAATGTATTGTTTTAAACAATAATTGCGTTTTTTTATAATTGAAAAATTATACCTCCGTTCTACGATCTTAGACGGAACGGAGGTAGGCCTACGTTTCTTACTATTTTAAAAGCTCATAAGTTGCAATTAAAGCAACCAACAAATGTCAAATTTTAGTAGTATTTACTACCTATCTATCGATACTTAATTGGCCTATCGACGAACAACAATTATTTTGTAATTATATTTTTAAGGTTATTGACCTTAAATCTGTCAAATACTTTTGTGATTTTCAAGATATTCTCCAAAATGTTGATAAAATTCCTATTCTTCTATTTTTAGACATCCTTTTATGACTTTCAAATTATTCTAAAAAATGTTGATAAATTTCCTATTCCGCAATTTTTAAACATAATTTTGTGACTTTCAAGATATTCTTTAAAATGTTGATACAATTCCTATTCCGCTATTTTTAAACATATTTTTGTGAATTTCAAGATATTCCCAAAAATTTTGATAAATACCTATTCCGCTATTTTAAAACATATTTTTGAGACTTTCAATATATTCTAAAAAATGTTGATAAAATTTCTATTCCGCTATTTTTAGACATACGTTTGTTAATTTCATGATATTCTCCACAAATGTTGATAAAATTCTTACTCTGCTATTTAAACATACTTTGGTGAATTTCAAGATATTCTAAAAAATGTTGATACAATCCTTTTCCGCTATATTTAAACATACTTTTGTTAACTTCATGATATTCTCCACAATGTTGATAAAATTCTTACTCTGCTATTTAAACATACTTTGGTGAATTTCAAGATATTCTAAAAAATGTTGATATAATCCTATTCCGCTATTTTTAAACATACTTTTGTTAACTTCAAGATATACTCCAAACTCCAAAATGTTGATAAAATTCCTATTCCGCTATTTTTAAACATACTTTTGATAAAAATTTTGAAATACCGGTGAGGTTACTTTAAACATTTTAGTGGAATCAAACATTTGTGAAAAATTAAGAAACATATTTTTCCTCTTCCTGCCGTGTAAAGTAATACTGAGTTTGGACGCTTTCATGTCCTTTCACTTGTACTCAACAATCAATAAATGTACTATGTTTTCTCTTCTTGGTTATTGTTGTGTGTTGTTCGCTGTATGAGTATATTTTGTTCGCTGTATGAGTATATTTTGTTCGCTGTATGAGTATATTTTGTTCGCTGTATGAGTATATTTTGTGTGCATGCATTGTTGTTATTAGTATAATCTCGGTAAAGCTGTACAGATTCTTTCAGCCTTGGCATGGGAGGAACCCAATAATATATTTTCAATTTCTTTTTAGTTCTGTATTTCGATTCAGTAAAACTACCTCACTTTAACGTTCCTATAATTACTAAAAATTTGGTTCACTACAGAACTCTGAAAAATAAAAAGTATAATTTTTTGAATCAACAGAAAGAAACTAGACCTAAAAAAAATTAAATAAAATATTAACTCTTTTATTAGTCAAGAAATTATAAAAACATTATTAACAAGGAATGTCCAATACAACCACAAACCATTTATTTATAGACAGTTATTAATTTCAGTGATCTTTGAGAAAATACTAGTAGTATCGATAACCAGGGTAGGCGCCATAGTATCTTGATGAGTACGAGTATCCAGAATAGGGGTAACCGGCTGAGTAAGGGTAAGCCGCTGAGTAGGGGTAACCAGCAGAGTAGGGGTAACCAGCTGAGTAGGGGTAAGCCGCTGAGTAGGGGTAACCAGCAGAGTAGGGGTAACCAGCTGAGTAGGG
>JAGFPH010003022.1:72033-84814 GCA_018207615.1 Philaenus spumarius
CACTCAGATGCAGCGATGTCGAACTGAAATAAAACTACGAAGTAGACAAAAAATTATAATTTTTATAATTGAATTTTTCTATTTTCCTCCTGACCTTTGTAACCTTTTATATGATAAATGACTTCTTTGTTAGTCATTAATTGCAACTGTATGGATGTATTGAATTTAATAATCAACTATAAAAGCGAGAGTACGTGCAACTATAGATACATTCGTACGTACGTAAGTGAGTAACATACAATATAACAGCTGATTTCACCCATAATCTGTATTATACTTAAACAAAACCTAGCGTAGGTTGTAATTTGAGTTTATGTTTACAATTACAATTATAATGTCTTGAGAAGTTGATTTAAAAAAAAAATAATATATGGGTTTTAGAACTAATGTATGATACAATACGTTATAAGATTTGCTTTGAGGTTATATACTGTATATACAACCTTTTATCATCAATATATTCGTTTATGCAAATTTAAAGAAGAGATGCTTATTCGTTTCCCTTCGGAAACATTCGCACATCTTCGGATAACATATTCGATCATTAATTTCTTTAATATAATCTTATCTTCTAAAGCGAGAGATAATTTTGTCTGTCTGCTAAATAGAGCTGGAATCTCCGTCTAAGGATTTTTGATTTTTTGATTTTATATGGGGCTTTTGGCCACGAGAAATCGATTGGAAATGGTCACCAGTCTGGGAAAATTCGTTTTCTACGTCTTTTTATTAAATTAAAAAGTGAAACTTGTCCATTTTAAACAATACAAAGCACAGCTGATGCAAATGTTTTCAATGTCATTACAATAATCATCTGTTTTCTTTTAAACGAAGCACAGCTGATGCAAATGTTTTCAATGCCATTACAATAATCATCTGTTTTCTTTTAAACTGTATTTTATTAGAGGTAAGCCTAAAATGTTGTATCTATTTATAGTTACCATGGCAACGAATACTTCTGCTAAATAAACATACCCTTTATTTAGTTGTTTAATGTTATAGGCCTAACCTAAACGATGTTCACGGAAATTTGCAATAATAGTTATTGACGTGAGCGAACTAGGCCCTGCTTATAATCGAGCTTTAGCTCGGTCTCCTGGTACTATTAATAACTTCTAAATTATTTAATCTATAAAATACGAAATAAAAAGCAATTAAAAGATAATATTTTTATCTTTTTTTAAATATATAATAACGTATATAAATAATATTATTTTAAAAACAGGCCTACAGTTTTATAATCCTTATAATTGTACACATTTACAGAGTTAAAAGTCCCCGTCAGCATAACTAGGTAGGCATAAAAAAGTCTGTTGTTTTGAAATAGTATTTTTTTTTAAATGATGTATTTTTTATGTGTATCCAATAATTAATCTGCCTGCGATTTTTTCACGGGGCTTACTAGTTTATACATAACTATTATTAGTCATTAATTTATTATCTAAACATGTTACAATTTCAAATTATTACTTTTATAATTAATTTATATTTAGAAATAACTTAAGTTCTTTTCTGATTTTCAAAGGATGGCAAAGGGTACCAAGGGATGTTGAAATGAGACTACAAGATTGACGCACTGACAAACAGACTTAATAACACTGCTAATGCCCTTTAGAAAGCAAATACGATATTTTTGTTTTCCTAACGCTAATGTACATAGAACATGAATACTATAAGAACTCAAACAAGATACACACTGTAAAGAGTTCGGATACAGCAGTGTGTGAGGTCGAGAGTAGAGTCTGTCTAGTGCCCTGATCAGACAAGCACCGCAGCTTTTCTCGCTCTAAACGTTTCAAATAAATTTGCTATTTTTGCCAGTAAATATTGTAATAACTTTGGTTTCAATAAACTGATTTGTGAAGTTTAACAGTTTTGTCTACCCTTACGTAACCTTAGGTGTTACACGTGACTGCCATTTGCTTCGACATCCTGACAAAGTACAAAGTTATAAGAATACTGTAATTACATTTATTCATAAAAGATGACAATCCAGAGCCCAGAAAACAACAAAGCCGGTAGCATGAGTGGAGATCAAGTTTAATACGAACTATTATAATTTAATGACGTAATCATGGAGAAAAGCTAGAGATTTTTCTTTTTATTCTAACCCTACAACCGGCAATGGTTATTAAAATGAACTTTTTGGGCGTTTGTAAGCATTTTTTCAAAACATTCGACGAGTATAGCAACTTTACCCCAATGAAAAAGTGTTGAATAGGTTTTTTTTTTGTAGAGAAAGGTCCAACGAGTTCATTTATGCCAGTAAAAAATTGATTGAAGCAAAATTTACAAAGTTATTAGCTCAAGGAACAAAAAATGTTCAGTTACGAAAGGAAGAAGTTCAAATTTAGGCCTGCATAAAAAGTAGTAAACATTTTTGTAATGTTTTCAAAATGAATAAAAGTTTTGTAATTTAGTTCTAAATAGAACTGTATAAAAATATATACCAATTTCAAATTTCTTGTTTTAGAAACACCAATTTTTATGTTCCACCTACAATACTGCTAACAAAACTATGACTAGTTTGAATAATTAAGGAATATTTGCTTAGCCCAAAAATTAAATATTATTATAACAAAGTGTATAATAACTTTCGAGCCGGTTTTTAGTGTTTTGCAAGTATATTTAAAAAAATTCGCCAAAAATAGTAATTCTATCCAAAAGTGTCCTGTACCGTTTTTGTAGAGAAAGGTTCAAAGAATTCATATATGCAAAAATTTATTGATGTAAACCTGTAAAAGTTATTAGCTCAAGAAACAAAAAATGTTCAGTTACGAAAGGTAAATTTCAACTTTAGGCCTAAATAACAAGTAGTAAACATTTTTTTTCATAAGCGTAAAAATGTTTCGTGATTTAGTCCTTAATAAAACAGTATAAAAACATTTATAAATTTTAAATTTCTTATTTAGAAAACACCAATTTTTATGTTCCTCCTACAAGACTTCTAACAAATCTATGCCTAGTTTGAATAATTTAGGAATATATGCTTTGCCCAAAAATTAAATATTATTATAAAAAAGTGTAGAGAATAAATTATAGAATTAATCTGTATACTTGTAAATTCTTATTTTGTAAAAGTATTTTATTTAGTTTTACTTTATAATAACAAATTATATTTACTATAGTCTCCTTTTATTTATTGAGCCCCACGTTGTGGATGCCAAATTTATAATACACAGCTATATTTTTATTTTTAAAAAACCCCACTTATTTGGGCGTCAAATTTATAACTTCAATTTTCTTTTTTCAAAATGTCCCATTTGTTGGGCATCAAATTATAATATTAGTAAAACTTCCTTTTTTGTTCAATTTATGAAAAGTTACTGTTAATTTTTAAACTACTACTACTTAGCTGAAGAAATAAGTACTAACTCCTTTATGGTTTTTATTTTACAATTTTCTTATACTTTTATTTATTCTTTTTTACAATTTTATATTTGCTTCAGAGCACAATGAATATTATTTTATATTATTATTTTTTAAATAAGACTCTCTATCTCGGGTTAAAGAATCCCTGGCTGTCTTGCTGTTAAATAAGCAATCTCAAATTTACCACTTACAACTAACATAGGCTACATGAAATACTAAAAACTAATTTATAAAATTCCTAAAACTAAATATTAAAAGTCCAAAGTGTGTAAAAAATTCGATCTAGATTTAAGAGTTTATGTTGATTTTGCAGTTTTTATTTTGGATGTAGTGTTTTAGAAAATGGATATTTTTTTTGGTCAGGTATTACCTTCAAAATGGCCTCTTGCCTACAAACTGTTTTTGCATGAAATTTACTACCAGTATTGATTTAAGTTCCCACTTCCCTGGGACTTATAATTCGTTTCTTCCTCCAAGTTACTTGTATTATTTATTTTCTTGGTACCTTACTACTCTTAGGAATATAAATTGTTTAAATACTTTTAAATACGTCTGCACTGGATCAAGACTAAAATCAGAGTACTTATTCTTCCCAATCTTTTTGTAACTCCCTCCTTAACAATTGAAAACTGCCTTCGATTTTTCGTTTGCGCTATTTAGTCGAACATGGCATGTCGTGGTTGTAACAGTTTTTTTTTAAACATATTTGGTCGTATTTATTTTAATGCAATTGTTTATTTTCACTTTCCTAATTGTAAATATCCACCCTTTTAAATGTTAATATTGTTTTATTACTTAAAATATCCAATTTATTTATTTTATATAAACATACACTTGTATTCTCACACTTGATAATTTCCACACAGCTGTTCAGCTGCTTGGTTGCGATCTTGCGATTACCGAAAAGAAAACATATTAACCCGTTAGCATTGCTATTACCTGTCTTGTTCACATTATATTTACACACTTTTGTTTTGATATCCCTAACACTTTGGTTAAACTTAAAACTAATTTACAATGACTTTACTTAATTTCTAATATTTCTTATGCTAAAACATGAATAAATTTACATCGTTAAGAACTGTGAAAATGTTCTTACTTGTCAACATAGGCTATAATAAATTTTACTCAGTTTGTTTAATATTTTGGAAAAGGTAAGTTTACTTTTAACTTAGATGTTATTGTTTATGAATTTTAGTGTTTATTTTAATTATTTAATAGGCCGAACTCCCGAAGTTGTTTTAATTTATTTATTTAGGTTATCTTGTATAAAAACGAAATTTTGAGGTTAATATGTGAAACTTACTATCCACAGTTCTTTTAATTTTCCAGCCAGACTTCTTTACCCTTGATTTTATATTTTCAATTTATTCTAACCCTCTCAGTTGCTTTAAAATGTTACAACTTGAATCACAAAATTATATCAAACGAATACAAACTCTCACGTATGAATCAGATACATAACAACGCATTCAAAGCGCGAGTTTTGAATTTCTCATTTGTCTGTATTTTCCAGGACTGTACGCATACAACCGTTAGAGTAAATGTGATTTGCTTTACACGAAACGAAATATTGAACTTTCCTCTACAAATCGATATAAACATATCTATACAAGTACAGTATATCAATTTCAACAGATATTTCGAATCGAAAATGTGCTGTTTCATTGGTGGAGTACTGTCCAATTGCAAGGGTTTACAAAAAGCTTTATATTTTCTAAACTATAAGAGTGAAGTCAGACAGGAAGGCAGTTTTAGAAAATTCAAATCTTGACTAATCCAAAGGTACCTTTATATTATTGTCAAAATATTTCTATCGAGCGACATTGAGCCTTAGAGAAGTGACGTATTTGTGTAATTTCCTATTGATTTCTGGCGGGCCATCAATTGATTTAGAAAACTACAATTTTCAAAAGATGATTACATATTTAAATATACGTTTTGGAAAAACTTTGTAAATACAAAAATTAAAGTTTCGAATATTTCCTTTCTAATGGTATGCCGTTATTTAAATAGCGCACCGCTATTTGAAGCAGAAATACATCTCTTTATAAACCAAACTGCTTCCCTGCCCAATACACTGAACGCCCACGGTACCTAGCGGACAGAGGACGTAATTCTAAAACAGCTGATCGTCAACATTGCAAAGCGCAGGCGCAGATACAGTAACTTATGTAATCGTTTCTTTAGTCAATCTCTTTGTTAATTAACCTTGAACTTGTATAGACCTTCGTTCAGCCACCGACATAAAGGACCTGAAAACCGCATGGCAACGTGAACTTTTGCAAAATGCGAAGTGATACGTGAACTAGTTATTTTTAAATCTAAAATAGTCTTTCAAAAGTGCGATAAATAAAAAAGACCAGTTATGTCACGAAAGTTATTCGCGGACGCCGAGTTTCGTTAGTTCACAAAACATGTGAATACGTTTAAACACTTTGACATCAATTACCAGGTAACCATTTAAACCATTTCTTAATTATGTTTCCATCTGAGTTGCTATATTAATTTGTAATGTTGTAAATTTTAACTATAATTACATATCTGCAGTTACAGAATAATTTTGTTAATCCATAAGTAAATTTAACCTATACAGCCATTTCTTTAACCAAAGATACAGCCTATAAGCCTTCAGCAAATTTCAGTTTAAAATATAGTAGCCTTTTGTGCAATATAAAGGAGAAACATATCCTTCTGTTCAATTTTCTGTTATTAATTTTATAAAACAATATGTTACCATACAGTTTCTTGCACGAACAAACATTCAGTTACTTGCACAATATTACAATTCTGTTTTGCACATGATTTTTTTTGCACTTAACCTTTTGGTTCTGAAACTAAAATTATGTTGTATTTTGTTTCATAGTTTACAACTGGTGCAACAATGACCCACAAAACTGAATAAACTTAACTTTTGAAAATTTCTGCCTTCAAAAGAACTGTCAGTGTAAATGTCCAAATTTGTGAAACATCAGTGACTGTTAATGGATAATTGTATATAATTTAGAATAGCAATTGCCTGTTTTAAAAATCAGAATTAATGAAGACTGTTTTATGACAAAAAAATACAAAAATAATTTGATAAAGGCTGTATGTAAATTTGGTTTAATTAAATAACTTGGATGGGACCGCTAGCAAATTTTTTGAACCACAATTCTCAAAGGATTTCATTCCAAATTTAAAAAACCTTTTTTTTTAAGAGAGGCGTCTCTGAAAATTATTAAACGCCATTATTTTTATTATTTAATTTCATTTAGTATTAAGGTTGGCCAACAAAACAAGAGTTATTAATAAATCCATGGTACTATGTATTTAATTTTTGTAATTTTGTAAAAAGTACATAATAAATTGTAATAAATCTTTTATTATAAATGGGGAGGGTTTTTCTAATTTTATTTCAGGGAAGGGATCTTTTAAATATAATCAAAATCAATATTGTAAATGTAAACTATTCTTAAATTTTCTTTTTAACTATAACTAAGGGCATATCAATTTGAATCTTTTATTTAAGGGCATATACATTTTTCAATATCACTTTACAGTTAAATTAAATAAACAAAGTGTTCGTTATATGAATTGTATTTATTGTATTTTCCTGTAAATAGCTAACTCAGGTGTTCAATATCAACTTTAAATAAGGTAAGGTTACAGATCTTTTGCTGTACTTGGTAAACCTTTATTTCTTATAGGATTGTATGTACCATCTTAGTCTTAGTCCAGCACGCATTCCAAATTGTTGTCATAATTTCTTTAAAGGTGGTACAATGGTTTCTGTTTTATTGAGATTGGATGATTTTTAGTGGGTGAAATATTCGATGCACTCAGACGTTACGAAAGTGCTGTCTCAGTTAGCTGAGTCGACACTATAGTGCTGTCTGTCGGTTGTAGGGTTAAAAAATATATTTTGCTTGAAACACGAACAAATTATTTTTAGAGTTATCCCGGATAAGATTAATATTGCCGGATGAATTTCTGTGGTGTTTCAATACTGGTTTTACGATTGTTTGAAAATAAAATATCCAGTTTATTGGTATAGGCGAAGAACGCTTCAATTGGTTAGTTTTATTGCTTTTATCAATAAAACACATCTTAAATAATCCCATTCTTACGATGTAGGAAGTAGTTTATAGTGCGAAGATGGTTCACAACTTTTCTTTTGCAAAGGAGTGGTGATATCATAGACTGTAAATGTGACGCTATTAACACCCTTCACGTAATGTCAAGTCACGACACGTCCCGTCATGTCCATTCCCGTCATATTATGTAGGGTGGCTATATACACCCGTCACTTCACGTCACGTCAAGGGCACTATGGGTGTTTTGGTTTTAGGTTACAACGCTAGTGATATCTGTTTCTGGAGACCGAACCGATTGTCGTGCGGTTTTGTTTCATTGAAAGAAAATGTTTTCATTATAATCAAACATTTTTACTTCATAGTTATATTTACAAGTACAATTTTTGGTGTTTTTGAAGTGTCAACGTATAGGCTCACAGCGTCCAAATCATTTTACAGGCGGAGAGTCGGATTGTTCCGTCACGCTCTACTATATGTAGTACCCTTGTGTATATAGCGGGGTAATAGTTTACTTGGTAATCCCTCTGAAATGGACATTGTGCTTCCTCATTTCGTAAGATGTTTTAAAATAGTTCACGTGGTAATACCTCTGAAATGGACATTGTGCTTCGTCATTTCATAAGATGTTTTAAAATAGTTCACGTGGTAATCCCTCTGAAATGGACATTGTGCTTCCTCATTTCTTAAGATGTTTTAAAATAGTTCACGTGGTAATAACTCTGAAATGGACATTGTGCTTCCTCATTTCGTAAGTTGTGTTAAAATGGTTTACTTGGTAATATCTCTGAAATGGACATTGTGCTTTCTTATTTAGTAAATTGTTTTAAAACAGTTTAATTGGTAATACCTCTGAAATGGACATTGTGCTTCCTCATTTCGTAAGTTGTGTTATTTTACTTTCTCACTATACTATAGTATAGAGAAAGTATAGTGATCTCAAAAAAAATCGATGTTGAGATTTTTGTGGAAATATCCGTTTTGGGACCCCCAGAGTCCAAAAAAGTGGTTTTTACAAAATGCCTGTCTGTATGTCTGTATGTCTGTATGTCTGTATGTATACAAAGCTAGAGAGAAAACTATTCGATCGATTTCAACCAAATTTGCACCAGACATGTCAATTAGGCCTGTATAGATGCACGAAAAAGGGTTTTAAAATTTTTTGAAAAACAACCCCTTTTTGGCCAAAAAACCTAAAAAAAATCAGTTATTATTTTTTTATAAAAAAACGGCTCTAACGATTTTGATAAAATTTAGCTTATTTGTAGCCTTTAATGTGCCCTACCATATTCAAAAAACCGCATCTTTCTAAAAATTCTCGTTTAGCTAATAATAATAATAATAATAATAATAATTGATTTTTGGGGGTTTCTTGGCGAAATGGCGAAAACTATCCGATCGATTTCAAACAAATTTGCACCAGACATGTCAAGTAGGATTATATAGATGCACGAAAAACAGTTTTGAAAATTTTTGAAAAACAACCCCCTTTTTTTGCAAAAACCCCCAAAAATCAGTTATTATTTTTTTATAAAAAAAACACTCTAACGATTTTGATAAAATTTGGCTTATTTGTAGCCTTTAATGTACCCTACCATATGAAAAAAACCGCATCTGTCTAAAAATTCTCGTTTAGCTCAAAATAATAATAATAACTGATTTTTGGGGGTTTTTTAGCAAAATGGCGCAAAAACTATTCGATCGATTTCAAACAAATTTGCACCAGACATTTCAAGTAGGCCTGATGAGACGCACGAAAAATGGTTTTGAAAATTGTTTAAAAACAACCCCCTTTTTGGCCAAAAAAACCTCCAAAAAATCTGTTATTATTTTTTTATAAAAAAACGGCTATAACGATTTTGATAAAATTTTGCTTATTTGTAGCCTTTAATGTGTCCTACCATATGCAAAAAACCGCATCTTTCTAAAAATTCTCGTTTAGCTAATAATAATAATAATAACTGATTTTTGGGGGTTTTATGGCCATAAAGGGGGTTGTTTTTCAAAATTTTTCAAAGCAATTTTTCGTGCATCTATAAAGACCTAATTGACGTGTTTGGTGCAAATTTGTTCGAAATCGATGGAACAGTTTTCTCTCTAGATAATAATAATAATATTTATTAGTTAATCTCCAACTTTAATAAAAAATCACCTCTCCTACCCCACCCTACAAGTCTCAGTGAATCTGTTTAATAATTTAAATATGTTTGTGAGAAAGTATGTGCCAGTTCCTGGTACCGTTTATTTATCTTGTCATATTTTAAAATTCAAATCTAAAAAAATTTAAATTACACAAACAAGATTGTCTATATTCATGACAGTTTTCACTTCTGCCGGAGGACCCACGACTGCTTTCTTTTTTGCATTGTGTAATGCAGTTTAGTAAGTTACAAACTTAGAAGTCTAGAATATAAAATTAGATTTTAGATAAAGCTGTCGCAACCGGTATTTACGCAGATTAATCTACAATTTGGCTGAACAACGCCAAACGCGTAATTAATTAAAGCTTCAGTTATGATGACAACACATTCCACCGACTATCGGGGCAGTTCGAATCCCCCAAAACTGTGGCATCCAGCCGTGAATACTTCAAGGAATAGTTGCAATAAAGGACTGTCGCCGGAGGACTTGCCTATTTACGAAATTTCTATATACACATGTGCACTACATTATATAGTAAAGCGTGACGAAAAAATGGGGTAAAATCCGATTTACTGCCCGCAAAATTTTTTGGACGCGGTACGATTATAGAAGTTTCCACTTTAAAAATAAATGATGATGGGACCACGGCCCCGAAACGCGTAAATTAAGAATATAAAAGAAGTCACAAGACGGACAGATTCATCATTTTATAGGTAACTATAATTTGCAGTTGTTATTAAAAATAAAAATTAATTATTCTATCATTTTTTATTTGATTTTTTCTGCTTTTAGGGAAAAATACCAAAGAACAAAAGTTTCATAAAATATTAACATCTAGCTACCAAAAAATGCAATAAAAATATGGTGTTTGTATTTAAAATATTAATGATGGCGGCCATATTGGAAAAATGGCGAAGATTAAAAATACGGCCACCGTAATTTCAGTGTACGCATAGATCCAGGGAAGGTTCCCCATTTAAAGTTTTACAAGTAACTGATAGTTTCCGAGATCCCAATGGTTTCCATCTTGAGTTGATCGCCCAGTATAGTTAACGAATCAAGTGCTATTTTTTTCAATACGTCTGACTCCAATCACAATTTCAAATAAATAATTCATACTTTTACTTCCAGAGTCAAGTGAAAACACATTAGGACGTGTGATGACGTTTTATTAAAAAGTTCCGACAACACTAAAAAAAGGACGGAGAGATACAGTAACAGAGGGGAGGTTGTGGGGTTGATGGACGCAAAGCCCGGGTGCCGATGCCGGGTGAAACCTCGTTACAATCAATAACAAGTAGAGCAAACAGCTGATGTTTTAATCCAATTTGACATCGATTTTCATAAGGAACTTTGAGAAAGCGTCCTTAGCGGAAGGAGTAGATCTGTTTAGGAATTGTACATAATGCAGGTTGAATACGTGCTAGTCTATTTACTGGAGGTAAAATATAGACTTGCAGAATTCATGGAGGATTGAGTAGTTTTAAAAATGAAAAATAAAAACTCAAACCAATTGAAAAATATTCGTGTGTATCAAGGTCGTAGCCAGGAAAAGTTTTCGGAGGGAGAGGGGGTCAGGTCAGGACACATGTGAGCTTGACACTGAATATTGTGAGAAGAGGACAACGCACAGTGCTTCGTACGCCAACCCTGTATTAGGAGTATTTTCAATACACAAAACATTGCGTGCTTCGCACGCCAACCCCCATATTGAAAGTATTTTCAATACACAGTGTATTTCGTACGTCGCACGCCAACCCCCGTATTGGAAGTATTTTCAATACACAGTGTATTGCGTGCGTCGCACGCCAACCCCCGTTCTGGGAGTATTTTCAATACTCTTTGCGTATTTTGTTAGAGTAAAGTATTTTTGTTGAACCTTCATAGTTTTCTTATTTATTAGATCAGATCAAGCTCACAAGAGAGTAAGGCTGTAAACCTACTGCATCCATGTGTATTGTACGTTGTAGTTTAATCAAGCAAATCTAAATATCAGTATGCATGCAATGCACAATGATGTAAAATATGTTGCTGGATCCTCTGTTGTGTTGTCTATTTCATAATTTAATTTGCACTTCTTAAACCTAGTATTAATTTTTACTACTAAATTTCGGGATTTGTGGGAGGTTCTTTGACCCCTAACCCCCTAGCTACGGCCTTGGTGAGTATTTTAGTTTGCATATAAGGTTTATAAAATGCGATTTTTCTGGGAGAACGAACAGTTTTAAATAATAGCCCCTCGTATGCTAAACAATGGAACGTTAATATGTTTGTCCGTTTGTAAAAGCCCCCCCCACACACTATCGAGCATGTTGGTCGAGCAAGTTGGGATAGAGCGGCTCGTCGATCATGTTCGATATTGAGTGGGCCCCATCCCAACATGCTCGTCGGTTTTGATGGGTTGAGCGCTCGGCTCGGCAGCACCACTCAATTCGAGCCGAACAAAGGACTTCAGGTTCTACAAATGGCTAGAGTACCCTACCTTAGCAGTTATTAACTGTCTCAAATGTCTATCTCTTTTTCCAATATGCTTATAAACTCGTCCAAGTAAATCTTCAATTTGCTCTCTCATCCTCAGATAGTTTCTAAAGTTTTCAGGCTCACTGATGGCAAGTTCAGTCATTAGATTCTTGTGGATAAGCTTGCTTCTGTCCAAAAGCCATTGTTTAGACCACAAGCGCCGACCTTTCATCTTCTTTTTATTTCTCAAACATAAGAAACCATCACAAACAGCTACGGCTTAAACAAAATCCATTGTTAAACTGATTATGTACAAAACTTGCTCGATCAGAAATTCGACTGTGTGTTGACTACAACTGCAACCATAAGTTATGTGTATGCTGATAGAAATGTTGCGTGACCTATCGAAGTTGAAGAGTTTGATAGGTGAGGAGAACCGAAGGGATCAGACTCATGCGTAGTACAAAAAGCTGATGTGCGCTTTTGAAATTATCAAAACGACCGATGTTTGTCAGCAGTGGGGGTTGGTATTTTCAGTCTTTTAACGTAATTGAATTCTTTTTAAGTGTTCAGTCAGTGAGTGGTATTTGGCTTATATATATATAGATCTTAAATAATAAAGATACTATTGTCACAATAATAAAAGATCTGAAATTATGATTTTAGTAACTTTGATCCCCCCAAACCCCTCCTAAAATTTCGAAATTTTTCATACCCTTTCTTAGTGAGCACCTATG
>JAGFPH010003022.1:99814-116750 GCA_018207615.1 Philaenus spumarius
TATTTACATACTTAAATAACTCAAACTTAACAATGTATCATAAGTTAACTTAAGTTTCATATCATATTCCAATATTAGAAATAATGAAAACAAACGATGTTAAAACGTCGTGATAGTGATCTCAACCCATGTACCAACACTTCCCAAGGTGTTCTACTGTCATTTTTTGTATGTCCTTTATCGCCGCGAGGTTCCATTTGTATCATCTCATTTTGTAATTCAAGTAAAGCTAAGTCAAATACTTTTATGAAATTTACAATGATAATTTACAGGTATACAGTTCAATTCTTTGATTTATCCTCTACACTTTCTTAATAATATATAATTTTTGGGCAAATGATATATTCCTAAATTACTATTCAAAACAGGCCTAGTTTTGTTAGCAGTCTTGTAGTAGGAACATAAAAACTGGTGTTTTCAAAATAAGAAATTTGAAATTGATAAATATTTTTATACAATTCTATTTAGAACTAAATTACGAAACTTTTTTACATTTTATGAAAAAAATTACAATATTTTTTACTACTTTTTATGTAGGCCTAAATTTAAACAGTTTCCTTTCGTTACTGAACGTGATTGTTTCTTGAGCTAATAACTTTCTTAATTTTACTTCAATAATTTTTTTACTGGCATATATGAATTCTTTAAACTTTTATCTACAAAAAAAATATGGAACACTTTTGAATTGGTTTAGAATAAACGTATAAAAACATGGTTGAAATACAAAAACTTCTTATTTTTTAACATTTTAACGATTTTTAACAAATTTGAAGTTTACGGCCATTTCGTGAGCTTACCGTTAGAGATACGGAAAAAAATCAAGAATACAATTTTGTTTAAAGTTTAATTTTCTTTTAGTAAAATGTTATTAGTTTTTAAATTCGACTTAAGGTTAAGCCACAAACTGGCTTTGGAAAAAAGCTTACACTAAGAGAAACGGTCCGGCCGTCATTTTTATTTTATTTAAGAGGTTAAAAATGAAAAATGGAAAAAAACAGTATATATACATGGCTCGGCCTAGGAATAAGGAACATTCATGCAAAAAATCATCAAAATCGGTCAAGGCGTTTGGCCGTAATCGTGAGACAGACACACAGACGAAATGCCGAACGGTCGAGTTAAAACGGAGACCTCGCTTACGCTCGGTCAATTACATTAAGTAAATACTGTATACGGTGTGTAACTAAACTTTCTGGTCACTCTTTGTGGATTTGTTTCTGGGACCGAGACAAATATATTTCACTACATAAACTGGATCCACGGGTGCTTTCTTATTCGTATGTCTGTCTGTTTTTTCACAAAATAATTTATATCTAGAAAACGGTTTGACCGATTGAGTTCAAACTTGACATAAAGTTATACTTAATAATTATTTATTTTAAGTAAAATAAGAGATTATATCCAATGATGAGTTTCAAAATGGCGACTGTTTGAAAATTCAAAACCTAAATTACCCAAAAAACCGTACATTTTAACAAAAAATTTCAAAACACCTTTTCTGTAGCTCTTTCAATTCCCTTTCGGATGGTGTAACTATCAAAACATTAGGATGAGGGAAAATAGTTAGTTAAAGATAATAACAACATATGTACATACAATATTGTTGTGTTTACTGTGTTCGTATAGGATGCCGGGTTGAACAAACCAATTATTAAACGTAACTTAAATATTATCATTCATCCGTTTGTTTTGACAGATACACCATCCGATGCAGAATAAAAAGGACTTCAACAATTTTTTCTTGATATTTCTTTATAAAATGTACGGTTTTTGTGTAATTCAGGTTTGAAATTTTCAAACAGTCGCCATTTTAAAACTGATGATTAGGTATAATTGCTTATTTTAATTAAAATAGATCATTGTTAGGTTAAACTTTATGTCAAGTTTGAAATCAATCAGTTAAACCGTACGCTAGATAAAAATGAAAATTTAGTGAACTAAATAAAATGGCAGCTGTGGGGAAAAACAAAGCATTTCCTGACACACGTCCAATTGCTTTTTTTCTCGTTCTTATGTGCTGAATCCTAGCATATTTCAGAGTCATTACGAAACATCCTGTAGGCTATATATAAATATCTCAGTAACAATTTGCAACACATCTCAATATTGTGGTTACGTATGCTTTCATTATCTTAAATTTAATTATCTGTTATCCTTCATCCGATTGTTTTGATAGTTACACCACCCGATAGGAATTAAAATAGCTACAAAAAGGTGTATTGGCTTTTTTTTTGGAACGAAGTTCCCTTACGCGGCTTGTGGTAGGAGTTGAAAAAGAAACTATTTGCGGAAGGAGTTGCGGTAAATAGGAAAAAGGTGTAGAATTAATTATAACATCAAAGCTAAGATGGCAAACTCAGTTAAATCTACATTCATTGTAAATACATTCAATAAAAACAAAATGTTGATCAGTCTAGGCCCAACCTAAGTTTAAATTACATTATTGAAGAAAAGGCGTGATGAACTTCGTCCCACGACCGCACACATTTTTTAAATTTAAATGTATAGTTTTTCTTTGGCAATTCAGGTTTGAAATGGTCAAACAGCCGCCAATTTTGAAACGCATGGTTGGATATAGTCGCTTATTTTACTTAAACTAGATCATTGTTAGGTATAACTTCATGTCAAGTTTGAACTCAATCGGTCAAACCGTTCTCTAGACAACAATTATTTTGTAAAAAAAATAGACCGACTGACACACTAAAAAGTAAGCACCGTAGACCCATGTTTATATTGTGAAACATTGTCTGCTACATGTGTTTTTCTCCAATGAAGACAAACTAACACTGCCTACTAGATAGAAAATTGAATTTACTTTCTTTCTATGTGAAGTGCAAGTTTGTCTGATAAATATAAAGGGTGTTATAGACGGGGCAAGTAGAAGAAGCAAGTACTTGCCGCAAGTACTGGCGAGGTTACTACTTGCTGCAACAAATACCTTTACATGTGGCAAGTACTTGCAGCCAGAGAATCAGAAAGTACTTGCCACCAGTATACTTTGAGCACCGTGGGAGTACAGATCAGTGCAATATTTTACAAGTAGGGCCTAAATATATTTACTTATTTATCATTTTAAAATGTCAAATACCGACGAAGAATTTAATGAAGTAACTGACGAATGTGTTGTGATTTTGAGCGAAAAATGTTATGTAAAAACCTGATGACCGCATCAAAGCCTTATCAAATTCAATTCATTGCAAAAATTTTAAATTACTTTTAAACAATCTCAACACTACTAATTACCTCATAGGCTACACCGCCCTTTGTTTATACGAACCCGTCACTTATTAAATACGCCTCCGTAAACTTTATTTGTAACTTTTTATAGGCCTAATCTTTAAACGGTCTAAAACTTTGTATAGGAACCCATTTTTTTATAGTTTGTTCATACATATATTGTTTATATGTAGGATACATTTTATTAAAATAAATTGAACATTTTAAAAGAAATTCAATTTTTACCGAAGCCATGTACACTTTCAGATATTGAAAACGCGTGTTCAGTAAAACCCCATTTTCTCTAAAAATGTTTAACTGATTTTAATAAAATGTATACCACATATAAATAATATATGTATAATCTAACAATACAAAAATGAAGTTTCTGCATTAATGTTTAGACCGTTTAACGATTAGGCCTATAAAAAGATACGAATAATGTTGACGGTAACGAATTTGACCACCTCCAACGCGCGCCCTTGAGTGAAAATTTGGCGAGTTTGTGCGCGCGCTAACAAAAAACATGTCAAAACAATTCATAAAATGACCCTACAGAAATTCTAAAATAATTTAAAAACATTTTTTCATAATGAGTATAAACATATACTCATACTCATTGCCGGCCGTATAGTCTAATTGCATCGTATCAAAGGTTAACTAGCCTATACTACTAAAAATATATGAAAAATTATATTTTTACTTTTTCCACTTGATTTAGATTCCATGACCTTGATGCATTCTTGCCTATAAGTAGTTTTTACATTTTTAATTTTTGCACGCAAAAAGTTCAAGGCCATGACCTATTAGTTCCTCAAGCAATTTAGCCATTGCTATTTCTCTTTTATTTTTATTCAGATAACATTCGTGACGAATGTTCCACAGAAGTTCGTAGCTCTGATATAGGCTATATCTAAAAACTTTATTATGTCACTTGGAGACCACTTGACATATTTCTTGACAATGTTAGCAATTTGTTTTGCATCCATTGTCACAACTACAGCCTTCACAAGTGAAAAAGATAATGAATTGAATTGATTGACACTTGCCTGTATCGGCAAGTGCATGTTTAGGCAGGCAAGTTCTGGCCGCAAGTAGATCACGTGACCCGCTACTTTCCTCCTCGCGGCAAGTAAAATCAAACATGTTTGATTTTACTGTCGGCAAGTGGCAAGTGGCCCTGAATGGGAAAGTAACCTTATAGACATGGCAAGTAGGAGGCAAGTTACTGGCAGCAAGCACTTGCTACACCAACTTTCCGTTCCTACTTGCCCCGTCTATAAGCCGCTTTAGCTTCGATATATCGATTTTACGAATCGTCTCACTGCGAGACGATAGCACTTCATAAGGAAGTCAAATCGTCTCGTAGCCAGACTTCAGCACTTCGAGGGTTAAAGGATGGCTACGTTTACGACTTTTGAAAATGTCTCACATTTTGTTTATGACTTTAACTATTATCTATACTAATATTATAAAGAGGTAAAGTTTGTTTGTTTGTTTGTTTGTTTATTTGTTTGTTTGTTTGTATGTAGGGGGTAATCTCTGGCACTACTAAACCGATTGAAAAAAATGTTTTACTAATAAAAAGCTACACTATCCCTGAGTAACATAGGCTATAATTCATTTCGATAAAAACCTTTTTTTATTTCAATATTTATAAATTTAATCGGAAAAATTCTTAGGTTAGGACTAGAATGATTAACCAAAACATGCATTTACATGTATTACCATAGCAACCAATTGAATAAATTAACAGATAATATATTTGCTCCAATATTTCCATTAACAGCTGATTTCAAAATTTGAAGCAATTATTTTTGTATTTCTAGCTTTTAGGTTAGGATTTTAAAGAGTAGACCTGAGCATTGCTGGTTCTTTTAACCGTTATTATAACTGCTTTAAAATATAAGAAATAATTTAAATTGAACATTTAACATTATTTACCGTCTTAGTTTTGAGGTTATTATTAATCCTACACCTTTATTATAAATAAAACATAATATATCTTTTTAGAAGGTTACGTTGGGGGTTGGCGTGCGGAGCACGCAGGGGTCTCCCCTAGTTTATTATAACTGCAAACGTAATGAAAGTCTGTTGATGGTTTTATTGGTAGAAGTTTTACATTGTAAGTGGAATGTAAGAAAAAGTTATTGGATTATTGTTGTAGTTTTGAGTATAGATATAAAGTGTTTACTATAAATAAAAATTGTAAATACTAAAGAAGGCCCCTGAGTGCTCCGCACGCTAACCCATTTGGAACCTTCTATACACACAATTATGTTATGTTTTCCTTGTAATAAATGTGAAGGACTAATAATAAACTCAAAGCAAAGATTGTAAATGTCCAAATCAAATTATTTCGTATATTTTATAAAAGCGGTTATATTTAAAGGTAAAAATAACCAGAAAGGCTCAGGTCTATACTTTAATAAAAACCTAACCTAAAAGTTAGAAACATAAATAATTGCTTCTAAGTTTAAAATCAGATGCTAATGGAAGTATTAGAGTAAACAGCTGATTACTGTAACAACAATGAACATATTTATTTATTTATTTCGAATGACGCTCCCGTTGCCGTAAAATATTTAACACGAGGGGAAACGCCTGCGTTCTCCGCACGTCAACCCCGCTGTAACCTTCTATACCAATATTCATGTTATTTTTTCTTTATAATAAAAGAGTAGGGTTAATAATAACCCCAAAGCTAAGATGGTAAATAATGTGAAATGTTCAAATCAAATTATTTCGTATATTTTATAACAGCGGTTATAATAAATTTTAAAAGAACCAGGAACGCTCAGGTCTACTCTT
Organism: Philaenus spumarius; assembly: GCA_018207615.1. Classification (NCBI taxonomy): domain Eukaryota; kingdom Metazoa; phylum Arthropoda; class Insecta; order Hemiptera; family Aphrophoridae; genus Philaenus; species Philaenus spumarius. The sequence continues at coordinate 105,842 of JAGFPH010003022.1, forward strand.
TAATAAAACCCTAATCTAAAAGTTAAAAATACAAATAATTGATTCAAAGTTTTAAATCAGGTGTTAATGGAAATATTAAAGCAAACAGCTGTTTTATCTATTTTGTTCAATTGGTTGCTATGGTAATTCATCAGTCTAGGCCTAACCTAAAAATGTTTCCCGACTAAATTTACACATATTAAAAAAAAGAAGTTTTTATCAACATTAATTATGGCCTATGTTATCAGGAATAGTGAAGCTTTTTATTAGTAAAACTGTTTTTTTTTTCAATCGGTTCAGTAGTTCCAGAGATTACCCCCTCCTAAACAAAACAAACAAATTTTACCACTTTATAATATTATTAGTATATATAAATTTCACAAACAAGCTAGTTTTAATAGGATATGAGGACGGAACTAAAGGAAGCAGTGGTTGAATTTATCTTGAACTGAAGAGGTATAAATTGTTTCGCAATTAAACGTAGAGTTATGATCGCTGAGTAGTCGCTTGTATTTTTCCTACTAAGCATAATGCTAGCTTAGCCAGACACCTTTTTGAGGATGTTATAATAATATTAAATAATATTATAGAAGTAGGGCGAATTCATAGCAAAAGTGATTAGTTTTCTCATGGAGACAAAGTAGCAGAGTCATCTAGGCCAGAAGACTTAACCAAAAACAAATAACATTTGAAATTTGTTAAAAAGAACAGAGGGTGGAAGTGAAACAAACGGTGGTTTTCTTTTAAAATGTAGAATGTAAGCTATTATCGGAGTCGGTGTAATTCCGAGTCCAACATCGGATCGAAGGGTTGTCGGTCAGTGTGAGGGTTCTCCTGGGAACGGGGGGTGGGGGTGAGGGGTCCTTAACGTAAAGTGATTGCCGGCCAAAAGTGAGAAGGGGTGATTTAATTGATATCCCTCAACTCCCTGTTTACCTGTTGTCTGAAGTAATGCTCGGAGGACTGGTATAAAATAATGACATTGAAATGATCATAACGCTTCCTCATCTTTAATCCTTGAAATCGTGCAACTGTGTGGATTCAATCTGAATGTAGCGCCACGTGATGAAGTAAGAGTGATTCGGTTGAACATTCCGCAGTCAATAAATGTCTTGGGTTAGTTGAAAAGCGTTCATTTGTAGATTAAACATTTAAGTAAAGATACTAAGTTTTAACTTTGAACTGTTGTTATTATTTTGGCTCGTTCGACTATGAGCTCAAAAATCATTTTTACTGAACCCAATGTTCGAAGACGTACGGCGTTACGAAAAATCTGTAGCTAATGTTAAGCCGGTTCTACACGATGCTACGAACGCTCGCTCCAATGTTGGACCGAACGTTTGGGACAAGTAAGTTCGACAGATGGTACAGCGAATGTTCCTGCTACACGGTGAATCGAATGTTTGATCCAATATTTAAGAAAACAGTTTGGTACAAACGTTGGCCCAGTTGCGAAAATGGACGAGGATGACAGTCTATAATAATATATTATGTTTTAATTGTACACATTTAACGAGTTAAAAATCCCCACATCATATTTAGGCAGGCCTAAATAAAATTTGTTTTTAAAATAGTACACTTTTAAAATTATATTTTTTAAAGGTATAGTATCTAATTACCGGTAATCTGTTTCTGATTTTTCACGGGAACTTACTAGTATCAAGTATGAAATATAAATTGTAGCCTACTTAGGCTACCTGTGAAAATTTAAATGAATAATATTACTGATTAAAATTAAACACAGAGATAAACATAAACAAGACGGGTCTTTGGTGTAAATAGAGAGTAAAAATGATGCTTCATATGAACGAGTCGTGTAGCCGTTGAATCGAACCAACGAACATTTTCCTTCAAACGTTGGAGGCATCCCTTTGACTCGGTGCAAAAATACCGACATCGACCCGAACATGGTCAAATGCGAATGTTCGACACTCGCCATTGGACGCTCGTAGGTTTGAACAACGGCCACACGATATGACGAACCATCAAACGTCCAACGTTGGAAGGTGTTCGTAGCATCGTGTAGAACCGGCTTTAGATATGTATATAAATATTATACAGAAAGAAGAAGGGAAAACAATAATAATACACAGAAGTTTAAATGGAACTAAACACAAACCACAAATAATTTGGGAAACACTAAAACTGGAAAAGTAAATATATGTAGAAAGAGAAGGGACTGAGCAAAAGGGAATAAAAAGAAAAAGTGAGAGGGGAGGAAAGAGAGGGACTGCTTTAACAGATTTGTCGAAGGGAGAAATGTGCGTAATGTGATTAAAGGGGCACACACACGATCAGTTAAACTGCACAATTGTTGGTTTTTACGTGGTCCACCAAAAACATCGGATTGTTTAGATACAAGAGGCTTGGTATACAGATATCGTTGCTTCCCGCTCCCGATCTTTTTCATTCTAGGTCTAGACTTAAAACTATTTTCTACGCATAACCTAAAATTATTGTGTGTATAAGGCAGGTAAAATAGATTAAATACACACACAATAATTTTAGGTTTGGCCTAGACTGATGAACGAACATTTTATGTTTATTAAACGTATTTCAGTGCTTGGCGATAATATCTGAACTACGCCGGACGGAACCGATCGTAGTTTAAATCGATTAACCAAAACACATGTCTCTTGAATGTATTTACATTCATCGCCATAGCAACCAATTTCATAACGCTTTTTCGTTGCGTGTATTTTCTATTTATCATAGCAACCGATAAATAATGCTTTTTTTCGTTACGCATTACATTTTCTATTTGTTAACTCCTACCGCAAACTTCGTTCCAAAAATGGATTTGCATTAGGCCTCTAAGAAAAAGGCAGGTGACACGTGTTGACAGAACCATCCGTACATACACACTTTCAAAGAATGCCGAGAAAATACACGACTGTTGGATTGTAGGATCACCGAGAGCATTCACACACTAAGTACGGACGAGATTAAGTTCAATAAACTAACATTGACTTCTGCTAGAGTTGTACGTTTATATTTAAATTAATTACTTACGGACAAAACTAAACAATAGGAGGGATTATGGTAAAAGTTTACATTCAAGTAATGTATTTATTATACATCTATATATATAAAAGCGAAATACCACTCACTCACTCACTGACTCACTCAGCACGATTTCTCAAAAACTACCATACGGATTGAAATGAAATTTGGTATGTAGCTTCCTCTAGGGCCATAGGTGCTCACTAAGAAAGGGTTTGAAAAAATTCGAAATTTTAGGGGGGTTTGAGGGGGATCAAAGTTATTAAAAAATGAATTCTTCAAAACTACCGAACGGATTGGAATGAAATTTGGTATGTAGCTTTCTCTAGGGTCATTGGTGATCACTAAGAAAGGGTTTGAAAAAATTCGAAATTTTAGAGGGGTTTGGGGGGATCAAAGTTATTAAATCACGATTTCTTCAAAACTACCGAACGGATTGGAATGAAATTTGGTATGTAGCTTTCTCTAGGGTCATAGGTGCTTACTAAGAAAGAGTTTGAAAAAATTCGAAATTTTAGGGAGGGTTTGGGGGATCAAAGTTATTAAATCATGATTTCTTCAAAACTACCGAACGGATTGGAATGAAATTTGGTATGTAGCTTCCTCTAGGGCCATAAGTGTTCACTAAAAAAGGGTTTTAAAAAATTGGAAATTTTAGGGCGGTTTGGGGGGGTAAAAATGACTAAATCACGATTTCTCCAAAATTACTGAACAGATTGGAATGAAATTTGGTATGTAGCTTCCTCTAGGGCCATAGGTGCTCACTAAGAAAGGGTATGAACAATTTCGAAATTTTAAGAGGGGTTTGGGTGGATCAAAGTTACTAAAATCATAATTTCAGATCTTTTATTATTATGACAATAGTGCTTTTATTATTTAAGATCTATATATATAAAAGCCAAATACCACTCACTGACTGAACACTTAAAAAGAATACAATTACGTTAAAAAGACTGAAAACACCAACCACCACGGGCAACGCCGTACGGGTCAGCTAGTTAAATATATATCTTGCCTTAGCAATCTTTAAAATGTTCAATCGCTGACATCTCTTTCGCCTATTTATTAGGGATCATCAGAACTTAAAACACTTTTCACATTACACTGACTGAAAACATAGTTTATAAAAACACATTTAACAAATAAATAAAACGCACATTTAAGTAACTCAATACGAATTTAATTCCACAGCGTGTGGCCGTCGGAAATAGAGCACAATAGTGGACGGTCACACGCTGTAAACATTTTATTTGTATTAAGTGTTCTAAACGTGCATTTTATTTTATTTGTTAAATGTGTTTTTATAAACTATGTTTTTAATTAGTGTAATGTGAAAAGTGTTTTAAGTTCTGATGATGACTGATAAATAGACGAAACAGTTGTCAGCTATTGGTAATTTTAAAGATTGCTAAGGCAATAGATTTAATGTATTATACGTTATAAGCATTCAGTTATGGCTAAACATACATCCAAGTAATGTGTTAGTCCTGCTCTTATTTTATGGTTAGGCCTAACTAATATTTTTTCACTTCTCTTTTGATGTTTTTGCGTACATTATTAAATTGGATTTGTAGGTTATTTGTTCAAAGCTAACCGAGTGCTGCGTTCCCTCACATATTGGACACATATTGATTGTCAAGCATACAGGTGACTCGTTTTCTGAAATCTTTCCTCTCAACCAGTGACATTTAGAAAAAATTTTAAGAGACAAAAAATGTTTATTTCAAAGTGCTTGACCTAAACAATTGCTTCCAAATCGATTTCGTAAATTTTAAGTCGACTCCTATATCTTGGAAAATTTTGTAAAAACTAAAATTTACGAAATCGATTTGAAAGGGATTTTCCATGTCGAGCACTTTGAAATAAACATTTTTGTCTCTTGATTTTTTTTCTAAAAACTCTTCCTTTTCGAGATATTAGCAACTTTATGTCGATTTATTTCAACACGTTTAGGGCCGCCATTTTGTTTTGGGTGGTCCGATTTTTATTTTCTTTATGTAATTTTCCTAGTCTTAAATAGACCTTTAAAATGAGGTATCATATGACCATACTTCCCATTTAAAAATTTTTAGTTGTCCCCAAAATCCCCAATCTTTAGGGAACACTTAAAATTTCCGATTGCTGTAAACGATACTTTGGGCTAAGTTAGTATCTTTCCCCAAAGGATATTTGTTTGTTTTAAAAAACACAAAAGTTAAAGAGGGGGGAAGTGACTTTATAACCACCCTGTATATTAATACATTAGGAAATTGGATTAATAGATTATTTGTTCAAAGCTAACCGAGGGCTGCTTTCATACACAGATTGGATACATATTGATTGTCAAGCTTCCAGATGACTCGTGTTCTCAAATCTTTCCTCTCAACCAGTGCTCTTCAAACGTTGTGTAAATAACGTGAATTTAGTTAGGCTCTTGAAAAACGACAGATAAGTAAAATAATTAAAAAGAAAAATTTGAAATATTTAAAAGTACAAACACATAATTTACGTGTTTATATTTTGAATTTTCTTTTGGGTTTTTTTTTCATACTATGCTACAAACATTAATTTGTCTCTTTACGTTGAACTTATACATTTTTTATGTCTAAACTAGTATACCTGGCAATTCGCTATTGCTTGATTTAATTTTAATGGTAGTTATCCCATTTCATCCCTTTGACTTAAGTAATCGAATTGCTAATGTTTTTTATACCAATTAAGAATAATATTAAATAATTTTAGATTTATAGTTTGTAGGAATATAGTGCAATATATTTTTATTGTATAGTGGTAGCTACACCATCCAAATAGTTTTATCTGTAGAGACGATATTCTCTAAATTACATCCTGGTACTAATATGTGTAATTGTGAAATTTTAGTAAAATTTGTTGAGTTGTTTTTGAGAATATAGAAGAGTATTATTATTAAATTTTACTGTTCGTTATTCCGTTTCATCTCTTTGACTTAAGTAATGACATTGCATATAGTTTTGTACATCCCTTAAAAATAATATTACATAATTTTAGCTCTATAGCTGTTAGTTTAATATATATTTATTGTATATCGGTAGCAACCCTATTTTAACCCGGGTCTAATCGTGAATCTAAATTATCCAAGGACCTACTAAAACACACACACAAAATTTCATCAAAATTGGTGCAGACGTTTCGGAGGAGTTCAGCGACATACACATACGTACAGATGAATTACGTACATAAAGCTTAGCTTTAAACTAACTTAGCTACTAAAATTAGCTAAAAATTACAACTTTAGTAAAATATTGTATCGCATATGTTATTGCGCCGTCGCTCTTTGTCCTATGTTGACGATTCATTCCAGAAGTTTAACCTACAAATTTTATTGTTTAGAATTGTATTGTAACCTACAGAATAGGCGTACATGTTGTTTTTATTTCACGTCATTATTTCAAGACGATATTACATACTTTCTCTGCTCTGTACTTTAAACTTACAGTTATACCGTTTTTATCTGACGTATATACTTTTACACCATACAATTGACAGAGCGAAGCGAGGTCTCCGTTTAGCTCGACCGTTCGGCATTTCGTCTGTGTGTCTGTCTGTCTGTCTGTCTATTTGTCTCACGATTACGGCCAAACGCCTTGACCGATTTTGATGATTTTTTGCATGAATGTTCCTTATTCCTAGGCCAAGCCATGTATGTATACGGTTTTTTCCATTTTTCATTTTTAACCCCTTAAATAAAATAAAAATGGCGGCCGCACCGTTTCTCTCAGTGTAAGTTTTTTCCAAAGCCAGTTTGTGGCTTAACCGTAAGTAGAATTTAAAAACTAATAACATTTTGCGGGTAGCAAATTTGATTTTAAACAAATTTGTATTCTTGAATTTTGTCCGTATCTCTAACGGTAAGCTAACAAAATGGCCGTAAACTTCGAATTTGTTCAAAATCGTATTAGTTTTTGTATTTCAACCATGTTTTTATACGTTTATTCTAAACTAATTCGAAAGTGTTCCATAGCTTTTTTGTAGATAAAGGTTTAAAGAATTCATATATGCCAGTAAAAATAAATATTGAAGTAAAATTAAGAAAGTTATTAGCTCAAGAAACAATCACGTTCAGTAACGAAAGGAAAATGTTTAAATTTAGGCCTACATAAAAAGTAGTAAAAATTATTGTAATTTTGTCATAAATGTAAAAAAGTTTCGTAATTTAGTTCTAAATAGAATTGTATAAAAATATTTATCAATTTCAAATGTCTTATTTTGAAAACGCCAGTTTTTATGTTCCTACTACAAGACTGCTAACAAAAATAGGCCTATTTTGAATTGTAATTTAGGAATACTATATCTTTTGTTCAAAAATTGAATCTCATTTTGTAAAATGAGATGAAACCTCGCGGCGATAAAGGACATACAAAAGTATGTAAATATTTAATTCTATGTTTTTCCTCAATAACGCGATATTTTTAGATACCTTACGCATTATTAACCTAAATAAAACACAATGCCCCCTAAAAGAAAATCTTTAGCAGTTAAAGCTCAAGAAAAGAAAAAAAAACTCAAGAAAAGAACTAGAAACTCCGGAATCGCGGGAATTGCAAAATAATGTTTCACTGGCTAAACCTTCTGCTTACTTCCTTACTGGTATACTATTTTGAACCTAAGCTCAAAACCACATTTGTTATTTCAACGAGCGAGGTCCACTGTTCACAGAACTACTAGTTAACTAGTAGTTAACTACTAGTTAGGGAATTCCCTACTGAAAAATTACCACTTTCCAAAACAAAAAACCAAAATATTTTTTTCCTTTTTTCCTGGTTCTATAGTTTATAAGGTTTAAGAAAAACATAATATATGCCACAAAAGTTCTTTATATCAGTGTGAAAAATTTATTCAAAGCAAGCGCGCACCTACTTTTGGTCGAGTTGAACTTCTTTATGTTTGTTATTTGGACTAAAAAGATTTTTTATTTTTTTTTTAAATAATTGCAAAGAGGGACAACAATGTTTATTATTAGGCTTTCAATGCCTCCAATATGTAAGTAAAACATATCTTGACTTCAAATATTGTTTGTTCAAGTTATTCCCATCTATGGCTGCTAAAATAACTAATGGAATCTTTAAACGCGATTTCCCGCAACTTTTCAATATTGATATTTTTTACACAAAAGTTCTTATAACTTTTTAACTACTAAAGCTACAGTGATGAAATTTTTACCACATCTTTAGTAGCTTATAATGCAACTTTTTGGGTATTTTTATTCCTCTAGGACAAATACAAGAGTATTTTCTTTTTAAATGTATAATCACAAATTTGTTTTTTATATATATTTTTTTTGTAAGGTCGTAACTACTAAAATTTTAGTGGTAAGAATATGACTATACCCAAAAATTTAATGCTTTTTACATACTTTAAAACATGGTATCAAACATCCAAATTGGTTCAGTAGTAAAAAAGTTATAAGAGATTTAAAAAAACTTATTTTTTGTCTAAAAAAAAAACGAAAAACTCAAAAAGGTATGTAAAATATATTTGTTTGCCAATTCATATAAGTGTAAACAACTTTTTAGGTTCTAATGAATGTAAAAAAAATAGTTCATAATTAAAAAAGGCCTATTATGGAAAACGCCTATTTTCAGTAGGGAATCCCCTTAACATGCAAATTGGGACACACTATACCCCTTCTTGTGGTAGTATACTTTCAATCGCGCTGGATTTTATCGCAGTATGACTTTATCACGGAACAGTATTCCTCAGACAGTAGGTGCACATGGAGTTTGGCAGTATCAAGTAAACCACCCTTTCTTACTTCAACTGGCAGTTACTTTACGTTAGGCCCCTCCGTTCCCAGGAGAACTCTCACACTGACCGACAACCCTTTATCGGGTTTTTGCTATTAGACTCGAAACTACACCCTATCACAGTTCAATCATGCCCCTTCTATTCTCCAAATTTGAGAAACTGTGTTATTTACACCGTCAAAACTTAGACGGTCTATTCTCATTAGCGAATTTCCATAGGAAAAATTAACTATTGCAGTGGCCCTTATGATAAGACCCAAGATAGGGAGTAGCAAATTAGCACCGATCATGGTCCCTAGATCACGTTTTAGGGTGTCATTAGAAATCATACATATATACATAAGTATATATGTTTTCTTACTCTAGCGGCCGCATTTTAAGACCGGTTTGGTTCAAATTTGGCACACAAGTTGGTTTTCTACGTCGCTCAGACGAGTTCGTTAGCCAAAATAATCCAACAATCGGAAGCACGTTTTTTGACCAAAAGTAACTTTTTTTGAGAATTTTCCCACGAGAATGAATTTGTTTATGAGTTTTTTCTACAAATATAAAGTAGGATGTTATTCTGCATATTTTGTTCTTTACGCGACCTTATTTCTAGCTTGGTTCCCCCAAAATCGATCAAAATTATTATTATTATTATTAGCTAAACGAGAATATTTAGAAAGATGCTGTTTTTTTGCATATGGTAGGGTACATATAAAGGTTACAAATAAGCCAAAATTTTATCAAAATCGTTAGAGCCGTTTTAAATAAAATAATAACTGATTTTTTGGGTTTTTTTTGGCCAAAAAGGGGGTTGTTTTTCAAATGTTTTCAAAACCCTTTTTCGTGCATCTATATAGGCCTAATTGACTGTTTGGTGCAAATTTGTTCGAAATCGATCGTATAGTTTTCTCTCTAGCTTTGTATACATACAAACATACAGACAAAAAACTCCCTTTTTTGGACTCAGGGGGTCCCAAAACGGACATTTCCACAAAAATGTCAACATCGATTTTTATTGCGATCACTATACTTTCTCTATACTATAGTATAGTGAGAAAATAAAACATTTAAACAAATTTAAATAAATATTTTCACGAGAGCTTATGTACAAATCTACCTGTTCTTGCTAGGGCAATACATAAATATTAATATCCGCACGGCCGACTGGGTCCAACAGTTTAATAAAATAAAACACGTTCGGAATATTTTCAATAAAATTGACAGCCATCACGGTAAAATTATAAATGTAGATGTTTTAGCAAAAACATTACGTTATTAATACATTTCGATTAAGATTTATTTAAATACATGTTTGTTCTAGTATAAATTGTATAAGTCCCATTTTACAAATTTCAAGGAAGTAAGACTTTCCTCGCAAATATTGTAAAGCAGTAGGGCCTACCGGTTCTCAATAATTGTGTAACACTAGTCACCTGCACACCCTTGTTGCAACATTCTGTTAAAAAACAAAGCTAATTTTATATCCAGAACATTTATTTTATCACCCAGTATGTAGCCACCGCTTTCTTCTTTCTTAATGCGACTTTTATAGTATACAGACTAGCTGACCCGTACGGCATTGCCCGTGGTGGTTGGTATTTTCAGTCTTTTTAACGTAATTGTATTCTTTTTAAGTGTTCAGTCAGTGAGTGTTATTTGGCTTATATATATATATAGATCTTAAATAATAAAAGCACTATTGTCATAATAATAAAAGTACTGAAATTATGATTTTAGTAACTTTGCTCCCCCCAAACCCCTCCTAAAATTTCGAAATTTTTCATACCCTTTCTTAGTGAGCACATATGGCCCTAGAGGAAGCTACATACCAAATTGCATTCCAATCCGTTCGGTAGTTTAGAAGAAATCGTGATTTAATAATTTTGATCCCCCCAAACATCCCTAAAATTTAAAAAATTTTCAAACCCTTTTTAAGTGAACACTTATGGCCCTAGAGGAAACTACATACCAAATTTAATTTCAATCCGTTCGCTAGTTTTCAAGAAATCGTGATTTAATAACTTTGATCCCCCAAACATCCCTAAAATTTACAATTTTTCAAACCCTTTTTAAGTGAACACTTATGGCCTTAGAGGAAGCTACATACCAAATTTCATTCCAATACGTTCGGTAGTTTTGAAGAAATCGTGATTTAATAACTTTGATCCCACCAAACA
>JAGFPH010003022.1:148125-166749 GCA_018207615.1 Philaenus spumarius
TTAAAGATTAAAATTATGTATGTATGTTGCCGTTAAGGCCGGTAAAAGAACTGAAAAAAAGGCGTGATGAACTTCGTTCTTGATGGGGGTCCCACGACCGCACACATTTACTTTTTACTTTCTCACTATACTATAGTGTAGAAAAAGTATAGTGATCGCAAAAAAATCGATGTTGAGATTTTTGTGGAAATATCCGTTTTCTGTCCCCCTGAGTCCAAAAAAGTGTTTTCGACAAAATTTCTGTCTATATGTCTGTATGTATGTCTGTATGCCTGTATGTATACATACAAAGCTAGAGAGAAATCTATTCGATTGATTTCGAACAAATTTGCACCAAACATGTCAATTAGGCCTATATAGATGCACGAAAATATGTTTTGAAAATGTTTGAAAAACAACCCCCTTTTTGGCCAAACATCAAAAAGAAAAATTGGCTTATTTGTGGCCTTTAAAGTATCCTATCATATTATGTAAGAAAACACATCTAACAAAAAATTCTTGTTTAGCTAATAATAATAATAATAGTTTTTTGGGGTTTTTTTATCCAAAAAGTGTTTTTAAAAAAAAATCTAAATTTTTCTAAACCATTTTTCGTGCATCTATACAGGCCTAATTTACGTGTTTGGTGCAAATTTGTTCGAAACCGATCGAATAGTTTTCTTTTTAGCTTATAATAATAATAGTTATTAGTTACTCTCCTACGTTAATGTATCATCCTCTCTCCTACTTTAATACAATTATGAAGTCACAGTTGGGGTTACATACGGGGGTTGGCGTACGAAGCACGCAATGCATTGTGCATTGAAAAAACTCCAAATTCGGGAGTTGGCGTGCAACGCATTGTGCGTCGGCCGCTTCTCATAGTGATCAGTGTCAAGCTCACATGTGCGTCCTTAGCACTGAACGTGTTGATAATTTAAATATGATTATGAGAAAGTATTTGCCAGTTTCTGGTACCGTTTATTATGATTTTATTTGCAACAGAAAAATATTAGTCAGAAGTCGGAGTTCAGTTAAGATTTCTATTTTCAATTGTATACGTATGATTTCTGTTTACTTTGATAATTCAGTTTATCTTGTTTGTAATAATCTCATGTTCCGAAAATTTTAATAATATGTAAAGCAATTACCACCACAAGTAGATTTGCACTAATGGTTACAGTTATCAACAAAAGTAAATGTTCGATCCTTACGTCGAATGCAGATCTACTCACAGAATAACTGTGTTTCTAAGAAGGAGTACAATAATTGAGTTGTCCTTTGTGAAGTCTAAACAAGTTTTATTGTTTTAAACATGGTCAGAACTGGGCGAGCTAATGAAAACTGTGCAATGCAGGGGCACGCCCACTTTCAATTACAGAGCGACATCTGGAAATCTGAATGTTGTCGGAGGACAAAGACATTGTATTGTTTGTAAAACAGAAATTGGACACCTGCTAAGGTCGACAATCAGGAAAATTGGTGCCTCCAATTAGATATTTAGTAGAAATCACGAGGTCTGTTTGCACTGACGGTCAACTGTTAATAGTTAATGTTTCGTACCTTAAAATAAAATAAAAAGCAGTCCATATATTATCAGTCAAATTTGATTTTGGATATTTTCCTAAATATATTACAACTAGGGGAAACCCCTGCGTGCTCCGCACGCCAACCCCGTTGGAACCTTATGTACACATAATCATGTTATGTTTTCTTTATAATAAAGGTGTAGGATTAAAACCCCAAAGCCAAAATGGTAAATAATGTTAAATGTTCAAATGAAATTATTTCGAATATTTCATAACAGCTGTTATAAGAAGGTTAAAAGAACCAGCAAGGCTAAGGTCTACACTTTAATAAAAACCCAACCTAAAAGTTAGAAATAATTGATTCAAAGTTTGAAATGGGCAGTTAATGGAAATATTGGCGCAAACAGCTGTTTTATCCGTTATTTTATTCAATTGGTTGTTATTGTAATGAATGAAAATACATGTGTTGCTTCATCATTCTAGGCCTAACCTAAGATTTTTCCGACTAAATTTACAAATATTGAAATAAAAACTGTTTTTATCAAAATGAATTATAGCCTAAGTTGCTCAAGGATAGAGTAGCTTTTTATTAGTAAAACTATTTTTACAATCGGTTCAGTAGTTAAAGAGATTACCCCCTGCATACAAACAAATTTCATCTCTTTATAATATAGTATAGATTCAAATTTGGTAGGTAAGAAGTTTAATGTACTTTATTCCATTTTTACATTAAACGAAATGATTCAATGTAAATAAATGCAAATATCTTTAGAACTGTTTGAGATATGGATGTGCGGTTTTCACCATTGATTTCTACAAACTAATGATGTATCACATGACCAATTTTCTATTTAAAAAAAGTTACATTCAAAATGGCGGATCCAAATTTTCGACATCTTAATAAAATAGTATTTTTACATAGAGTAGGTTCCACAATCACATCTACCTTCAAATGTTCCTTATATACGAAATATTAAGTCGTTCTCAGACTTTTCACCCACCTGTATTTGTTTGGAGGCATTACACTGTATTTCTACAGACGTCTTAGATTTAAACTGAATGATTGTACTGTTAAAGCAACCCCAACTTTGCAAAAAAGTTGGATGTACAATTTCACTAACACCACAGCATGTTGAAGACGTAAAAGTTGTAAGGAACAAACGAACTCGCTAGGAATCCAAATACTGTTGACAAATAAGGGTTTGGTTTTGTATTGTTTCTGTAAATAGTCGCAGAAAACCTGGCTGCATTTGCAATCAGAAAAGTGGCTTCTCAAAGACCACAGCTGGGAGAAAACAAAAGAACCTATTCGACGTTTCCTTCTCTTGGTTATTTTTAGAGATAGTCATGATTATTGTAGATAGTTGTAAAATTGAAAGAGAAATTTAAAAGCAAGAAAACACATAAAACCTCTTCAGACCAAATCATGTCAAAGCGTTTATGTATTTTGTGATGTGTTTTTAAATGAAAAGTGCTGCTTTGAGTGATAAATTCCGCTCATGAAGATAAAAGTGAAGCATTTGAAGCGATGGCGTGCGTTAATGATAATAGCTTATTGTTTTTATTTCTCTTTCCTTTTACAGTTCTGCATACAATTCACAGCCTAATATATAAAAATCATCAGCTGGGAAGTTGGAGTGAATATGTTATAAAAACAGTTAATTGTATTGTTGTGTGAAATACATTAAACTAAACAAATATAAGACAAACAGAATAAAAATAAATAAACACGAGTTGTACAGATCTAGGCTACTATTAACAATTTAAATTACACTGTTAACACTAAGAACAGTTGAGGCTGTTACTGATTTCAACTGTACATAGTTTTGCCAGAGTTGTAGAAAATAAATATAAAATTAACAATTAATAAAAAATGTTTTATGTTATTTAGTTACACTTTCCCAATTATTAAATTCACATAATAAATTGTCATAATAGTCCTAATAAAGTAAAGAAAATCACAGGCAAATTAATTGGATACACATCAGAAATACATCGTTTAAAAAAATACTATTTAAAAACAACAGACTGTATCTAGAGACCTAACTATGCTGACGGGGATTTTTAACTCGGTAAATGTGTACAATTGTAATGGATTATAAAAATGTAGGCCTATTTGTAAAAAAAAAAAAATATTATACATATTAGAGGAGAACCATTGTGTGTTCCGCGCGCCAACCCCGTGTGAATCTTCTGCATCCTTAATTATGTTATGTTTTCTTTATAATAAAGGCGTAGGATTAATAATAACATCAAAGCTAAGATTGTAAATAATATTAATTGAAATCATTTTGTATGTTGTATGACAGCAGTTATAATAAAGGTAAAGGAACCAGCAAGGCTCATTTCCACACTTTAATAAAATCATAACCTAAAAGTTAGAAATACGATTAATTGCTTCATAGTTTTAAATCAACTGTTAATGGAAATATTAGAGTAAACAGCTTTTTTTATCTGTTGTATTATTCAATTGGTTGCTATGGTAATGAATGTGAATACATGTGTTGGTTCATCAGTCTTGGCCTAACCTAAGAATTGTTTCTACTAAATTTACAAATATTGAAATAATAAACGTTTTTATCAAAATGAATTACAGCCTATGTTGCTCAGGGTTGTAGCTGTTTATTAGTCAAAAAATGTTTATCTCTTTATAATATTAGTACAAATGATATTGTTCAATCAGATGAGGTAGTTTTTTTTTAACAGTGATGATGACGCAGATACGATTGAGGTACTTGCTAGCTTACAAGAGAATGCAAATAATGATAAACAGTTAGTGTGAACTCTGACGAAGAAGGGCCTTTTGTTCCACCTTTTGAGCAACCAGGTACTCTGTGTCCTATTTGTAAAAGTTGGAAACATGATATTCGTGTACCAAACAATTTCAATTTTGTCTGGACTAACTCAGGCTTACAATTTAGATGTAGATGGATTTGAGGGAAATTCAATTGATTTTTTTTTTATTACTTGATTACGACCTTGTATCTAATATAGCTACCAAAACTGATGATTACTCCATCTACAATAAACATATTTATTTATTACTAGGGGAAACCCCTGCGTGCACGCCAACCCCGTTGGAACCTTCTATACACATAATCATGTTATGTTTTCTTTATAATAAAAGTTTACTATTAATAATAACCCCAAAGCTAAGACGGTAAATAATGTTAAATGTTTAAATCAAATTATTTCGTAGCCTATATTTTATAACAGCAGTTATAATAAAGGTCAAAAGAACCATTAAGGCTCAGGTATACACTTTAATAAAAACCTAACCTAAAATTTAGAAATACCAAATTTGAAATTAGCTATTAATGGAAATATTACAGCAAACAGCGGTTATCTGTTATTTTATTCAATTAGTTGCTATGGTAATAAAGGTAAATACATGTGTTGATTTATTAGTCTAGGCCTAACCTAAGATTTTTTCCCGACTACATTTACAAATATTCAAATAAAAAAAATGTTTGTCTATGCATACAGGGATGCCTATACAGGGGAGCCTATGTTTCTCAGGTATAGTGTAGCTTTTTATTAGTAAAACTATTTTTTCAATTGGTTCAGTAGTTCCAGAGATTACCCCCTACATACAAACAAACAAACAAAAAAACAAACTTTACCACTTTATAATATTAGTATAGATTTACCACGGCGCTCCCATCACCGTAAAATATTTAGTATATTTGTATTGTTTTTACTTCAACAGATGGCGTTGTTCACAAAAACCTATCTTAAAATTTAGAAATACATATAACTGTTTTAAGTTTGAAATCATCTGATAATAGATATATTATAGGAAACATCTGACTACTGTTATTATTATAGACAATAAACATATGTAATGGCTCTTACATTTTTGTTAAATATTGAGTACAATTTTTGTGGTTTTTATGTTCAATAGACTCTGCGGTGTTTCAAAAATTAAATAAAGTATATATTTGAACGTTATCTCAAAATATCAAAGTAATCGGTGAAGAACTTTAAAAGATTAGCGATTTTGAACAAACAAACATTTAAATTTATATTTATACTAGCTGCCCGGTCCGGCTTTGCACGGATAGACAAATCAAAGTAAATGAATATTAACAAAACAAAAACAAAAAAGTCTTATGCGGATTTTTAGTAACTTTGACCCTCCGACCCCCCACCCCCGAAAATTTCGAATTTTTTTAAACCCTTTCTTAGTAGCACCTATGGCCCTAGAAGAAGCTACATACCAAATTTCGTTCCAATCCGTTTGGTGGTTTTAGATAAATCGTTATTTAGTAACTTTGACCCTGCCAAACCCCCCTAAGATTTCGAATTTTTTCAAACGCTCTCTTAGTGAGCACCTATGGCCCTAGAGGAAGCTACATACCAAATTTCATTTCAATCCGTTCGGTAGTTTTTGAAAAATCGTGATGAGTGAGTGAGTGGTATTTCGCTTTTATATACATAGATAAAATAGCTGACCCGGCAATGCTTCGCTATTGCATAATTATTTTGGTGAAATAAATGCGACAAATTATGGTAATTTTGTGTGTCATAAGGATATGAATCGTAGGTTCTAAATCATGACATGGAAGTTACATACAAATTTCATTCCAATCCGTTTGGTAGTTTTAGAGAATCGTGATTTAGTAAATTTGATAAACAAAAGCCCCCCCTAAAATTTTGAATTTTTTGAAACCCTTTCTTAGCCATCACCTACGGCATAAGATGAAGCTGCATACCAAATTTCATTCCTATCCGTTTATTAGTTTTAGAGAAATCGTGATTTAGTAACTTTGTCCCCCAAATCCCAATAAAATTTCGAATATTTTGAAACCCTTTCTTAGTGAGCACCTATGGCCCTAGAGGAAGCTACATACCAAATTTCGTTCCAATCCGTTCATTAGTTTTAGAGAAATCATGATTTAGTAACTTTGTCCCCCAAATCCCAATAAAATTTCGAATGTTTTGAAACCCTTTCTTAGTGAGCACCTATGGCCCTAGAGGAAGCTACATACCAAATTTCATTCCAATCCGTTCATTAGTTTTAGAGAAATTGTGATTTAGTAACTATGTCCCCCCCAAACCTCCCTAAAATTTCGAATTTTTTTAAACCCTTTCTTAGCGAGCGCCTATGGCCCTAGAGGAAGCTATATATCAAATTTAATTCCAATCTGTTCAGTAATTTTGGAGAAATTGTGATTTAGTCATTTTTACCCCCCAAACCCCAAAAATTTCGAAATTTTTCATACCCTTTCTTAGTGAGTACCTATGGCCCTAGAGGAAGCTACATATCAAATTTCATTCCAATGTGTTCTGTAGTTTTGAAGAAATCATGATTTAATAACTTTGATCCCCCCAAACCGCCCCTAAAATTTCGAATTTTTTCAAACCCTTTCTTAGTGAGGACCTATGCCCTAGAGGAAGCTACATACCAAATTGCATTCCAATCGGTTTTTTAGTTTTGAAGAAATCATGATTTAATAACTTTGATCCACCCAAACCACCCCTAAAATTTCGAATTTTTTCAAACCCTTTCTTAGTGAGCACCTATGGACCTAGAGGAAGCTACATACCAAATTTCATTCCAATCCGTTCGGTAGCTTTTGAGAAATCGTGATGAGTGAGTCAGTGGTATTTGGCTTTTATATATATAGATAGTCTAGCATGGCTTGCAGCCGTCTGCTAGGTTGGCAACAACTAACAATCTTTTAATAGAAACAGAAGTATAAACCTACTCTTAATTAGACAAAAATCATCAATACAAACATAAATATAAGTTTGATCAAAAATCAGTAAAACAATTAAATTACTAATAACAACAAAGAGCAGCATAATCTAAAAGTATATTCAAAAGTTAAATTCTTGTATTAATGTCCATCTTTATTGCCATGCTTGTTTAAGATATTTACACAATACACCCCAATCCTCACCATTCATAAAGATACCAATATTATCTTTTAATTGATTTTTATTTCCTATTGATAGATCAAACGATTTACAAGAGATTATTTTGTTTGTAGCTTAAGCTTAAAGGATAACAGAGATATTGACAAAAAAAAAGGAAAATGTATTTCTTGGTAGTTGTCAACAATACCCAGAATTAAACAAAATATTTTAATGTTATTATGAGCTAAAATAATCAGTTATTTGCATTATGTTCCGAGCACTTTCTGAGCTGATTCTACTAGCAAAAAAATAATGAAAAAAGTTCATATATCATAGGTCCGGAAATGTTTCGTTAGTGAGTTACAGCTGGCGAAAGATTTCACCCATGTTTCAGATTATTCACAGAAACGAATCGCTATTGAAATATGTAGGACGTTATTTAAGGTGTGAAATTGAATTGAATTTAAGTAAAATGAGCAAATAAATTTAATATAATTTGTTCCAGTTTTGCAACTGCAGTAATTGTTGCGATATTTGACCTAAAACGCAAAATTCATTCCGAATTAAGACCGAATTTTGCGTTTTGGGTCAAATATCGCAACAATTACTGCAGTTACAGTACTGGGACCTATTTTCTTAAAATTAATCTGCTCATTTTACGTAAATTAAATTAAATTTTACACCTTATTTATCGTCCTACATATTTCAATATGGATTCGTTTCTGTGAGTAATCTGAAACACGGGTAATAACTCTCTAACGAAGCATTTCCGGACCTATGAATATATGAACTTTTTCATTATTTTTTGCTAATAGAATCAGCTCAGAAAGTGTTCAGAACACAATGTCAATAACTGATTATTTTAGCTCATAATAACTTTAAAATATTTTGCTTCTAGAGTAATTCTGGGTATTGTTGACAACTACCAAAAAATACATGTTTCCTTTGTTTGTCAATATCTCTGTTATCCTTTGAGCTACAGACAAAATAAAAAAAACGTTGTATTTATTCAACAAGTAAACGTTTTTGTATCTTGTATTTTTTTTTGTAAAGTTAGCAGTTTTTGAGATATTTGACATTAAAAATTATAAACGACCGCCATTTTGAAAATATTTAAAATAATGTTCTAATTTTTAGTACAGTAATAAGAGGTTACGCAACAAATAGGTATACAAAGTTTGATCTCAATATCTGTATTACTTACAAAAATATTAAGTATTTTGTAAAAAACACATACAGACAGACGGAAGATAAAATAAGCCCCGTAGACCCATGTTTATATTGTGAAATATGTTTGTCTTGATCCCAGGAACATATACACAAAAGGGGTCCAGAGAGTTCAGGGACACCCTGTATATAGATACGAAGAAGTAGGAATGTTTCAGAAGTTAAACGAATAGGTATCGTTCTTCTTTAAATTTGTATAAACGAATGTATTGATGATACAAGTTTGTACTTATATACAGTTTATAACTTCAAAGCTAATATTATAACGCATTATAGCAGACATCTATCTATATAAAAGCGAAATGGCACTGATTTATTCATCAGCAGAACTAAAAATCTACTGAACCAAATGAGTTCAAATTTGGCATGCATGTTCAGTTGGACCTTTAGACGCGCACTAAGAACGGATTTTGAAAACATCCCAAAGATACGCCCAATATTCGCGTTTTTCTAGTGATTTTTTGCGTTTTCTCAGCTTTTTCGAGAACTAATTGGCAGAAAATGTTGAAATTTGGTACTTAGGTTCGTTTAAGGCCTAAAAGTAGTCTGTTAAAAAATGTTTGAGATTCTCCCAAAATTACGCCAGAAATAGGCGTTTTTGCATTTTTCCTTGCGTTTTCAATGCGTTTTTGATCATCCTCAAATTACGCCCGAACGGATTGGAATGAAATTTGGTATGTAGCTTCCTCTAGGGCCTTAGGCGCTCTCGAAGAAAGGGTATGAAAAATTTCGAAATTTTAGGAGGGGTTTGGGGGGATCAAAGTTACTAAAATCATAATTTCAGATCTTTTATTATTATGACAATAGTGCTTTTATTATTTAAGATCTATATATATAAAAGCCAAATACCACTCACTAACTGAACACTTCAAAAGATTACAATTACGTTGTTAGAAAGACTGAAAATACTAACCACCACGGGCAACGCCGTACGTGTCAGCTAGTTAGTTATATAACTCAAATTTAAAAAAATAAACTTCACAACAACTTATAATGTTTGAAGTTGTAAACATAACCCCAAAGTATAATCTACGCTGGGTTTGATTAAGACTAGCCCGCGATCATGCTTTTCGCCGTGGAAGGACATCTAGCAACTAAATATAAAATATATCTACTCAATAGCGGTTATGAGGTAGGCCTACAACACGATTATGGACAACGTGATGGAACGAAGGCCAATCACGTCCAATGGTTCCAATAGTTTGTTGAGCTACGCATGATAATTATTTCTTTGTCTTCAGTAAACGCGTTCTACGAAAGTAGCAAAGGTCAGAGGAATTGGAATCTAGAAAACTATTTTTTCTTAAATAATAAAAGTGTCTTTTATACATGACAGTTTTTTATGAGTAAAATATTATGTTGAGCTCAAATATTTTTGCTTAATAGGACCGGTAAATCTCAGGATATGACAGCGTGAAATTTGGTGTAAGAAATAAATCTGTGCCCCCCCCCCCCCCCCACCGTTGTACTACAACGTTAGCCCTTTATACTTACAAATTTCTAATTGTCAAGTAATCAAGTTATAGTCAATAAACATCTATGCCCATACATATAAATAAAAAAAAAATAAAAAAAATAGAAGTGCCTTTCAATATTTATTGTATTTATTTATTGCCTTTGGTATTTATTTTTTGAAATAAAACCTAAACAACATGCACTTTTGGTCTGTCTGTTTTTCCAGGCTTATCTCCGGAACGGATGAAACAATTTTGACGAAACTTTCATTTGCATGTAGTAGACTTTTCAGAAATTAATCCAGGCTTCTTTTTATCCCGCAAATATTTAGGGTTTTTGTTTAAAAAATAAAAAATAATTATGGACAAAATCAGGGAACGGACGTGATACCCGACTATTACAAAAAACGCAACGGATCTGTTCAACACTTTGACAAGATCGCCTGTGTTTTAAATTTACTGTATACGCTGGTTTAACCGTTAAATAAATATCAAAACAGTATGCAATAATGTGAAGCTTACTCATAGATGTTAAATACACCTGAAAACCTAATTTGTATGTTCGTTATTGAGATACGAGTAAAAGGCGAAAACAGGATTTTTTAGCATTTGTTGGTGCATAGCTAAGCCTATTATATACAAGGTGCCTTAAAAGTCCCATCCCCCCCCCCTTTGACTTTTGTGTTTGTTAAAACAAACAAATATCCTTTGGGGAAAGATACTAACTTAGCCCAAAGCATCTTTTGAAGCAATCGGAAATTTTGAGTGTCCCCTAAAAATGTGGGATTTTGGGGGCAACTCAAAATTTTTGAATGGGAAGTATGGTCGTGTGATACCTCATTTTAAAGCTCTATTTAAGACTAGGAAAATGACATAAACAAAATAAATATCGTACCACCTAAAACAAAATGGCGGCCCTAAACGTGTTGAAATAAATCGACATAAAGTTGCTAATATCTCGAAAAGGAAGAGGTTTTAGAAACAATTTTAAGAGACAAACAATGTTTATTTCAA
The DNA here is from genome assembly GCA_018207615.1 of Philaenus spumarius. Taxonomy (NCBI): domain Eukaryota; kingdom Metazoa; phylum Arthropoda; class Insecta; order Hemiptera; family Aphrophoridae; genus Philaenus; species Philaenus spumarius. Next base: position 159,191 of record JAGFPH010003022.1, read on the forward strand.
AGTGCTTGACCTGAAAATTGCTTTCGAATCGATTTCGTAAATTTGAGTTTTTACAAAATTTTCTAAGATGTAGGAGACGACTTGTATTATTTTATTCAGCTGCTAACCAAGAGTAAGCTACGGAATTTTTAATCATTGTGGTTTTAATAATAGATATTGTCTGGATTATTATTAGTGTACTAATAAAAAGGTTGTTTGTTGGATTTTAAGGCCTGTTTTTATTACATTTTTAACCAGTCAAAGAAAAGGGCCGTGTTGTCGGGAATGGTATAAAAATAAGATGTTCTACGATTATTAAAAAATAACAGTTAGTTGCCTGAAACGTCGCTAGATTTACAGGAGATGCTACTTTCTGACACACTGCAAGCAATGTCAGTCATTACGAAAAGGGACCTCTTGCCGCACTCATGTTATTTCTCCATAACAACAAGAGGTCCCTTTTCTCAGACCTGACATCTGTTGCTTGGATACCATTTTTCGATTATTTCTCGACTACAAACCACTTTAAAATTTATATTAGCTTGTAAGTAAGTAGTTGAGCAACAATAATCGATAAAAACCAAAATTCGATATTTTTTACCCTTACTACTTATTTTGCCTGTACAGAATATTTTACTCTTCCGACAAAAGGTCCCTTTTCATTTCCCGCATCATATATATAGATTTAAGAAGTCCGACCTTAAGTTGTGGGAAAATACAGAAATGTACATATAATTAAAATAATAGTTTAAACTTATAAATATTTTGAGTATTTTAAATATTTGTCCAATTAATATAAAGATGTTGACAGATAGAAGATGTTTAGAGTTCTTATAATAATCAGCTGTTTATTCGAATTCCTCTTGACGTCCATTTAAGTTAGGTATTTACGTCAACAGCTGATTTCATACTATGCAATAGTTTGTATTTCTACTATTTAGGTTCGGTTTTTTTTTTATTATGTTCAATTTAAAATACAATACATGCACCAGATTCCTTAAGTTGAATAGATTTTGATCCGTTACGTGACACGAGTAATCAGGCACAACACAAGAGTTATCGTGAAATTAAGAAAATAATGTTTTCGACTTACTTCAAACTGCATTGTTGAGAACTAATTTGTAAACTCCTTTCGCATACCTGAAACGAAATCATAATCAAAGTTAGAGCACAATCATGATTTCAAATGTTGGGGGAGGGGATTTAAAATAACGTTTTCAGTAAAACAAATCGTGACCTAAACCATTTTCAGAACCGGATTATTACTGACATAAAAACCATCGCACCAAACATAATATAGAAGAGGCTGGCGGTATTGTTGATACTACCGAGCAGACAATGAAAACTGTATTGATCTAGTTAGGCTGCGGCCACGCTAGGCGACCTGGTCGCGGCGACAAAGAAAAAAAGTGGAAAGCATTGAATGATAGAGATACGGCCACGCTAGGCGACCCGCGACCAGCGACAGCAAATAGAACGCGTCCGGGAGCGTTTTCTAGTCGCAGCGACAAGTCACTCCCATGCTATCTAATGGAGCCGGCCACGCTAGGCGACATGTCGCTCCACCTGATTCATGTGCGCTTGATGCTACTTCGGTGTTTTCAGTAGTACTGTAAGTAATGTTTCTCTTTTTGAAATAACCATGCCCTTTTGAGCTGATATTTTTATCAATGGAAATAGTTTACGTCAACATATTTCGGATATAATTTTTAAAATTATCTTCAGTTTTCGTCCTGGATCAAAGTTAAATTGGCGAGAGAGCACGTTTTTAATTTTGTAATAATTGTTTATTTAAACAGTAAAAAAAGCGATAAATTAATTAACTAAAAGGTTCTTTAGTGAATTCTTGTAGCTCTTGACGATACATTTTTAAATGTAGCTGATTGTTGTTACTCATAAACATTTTGTGAAATTAAATTATTGTAAATTTTTAAGTGGTATTTATATATATTTTCTTAATAAATATTTTTTAAATTTGTATAGTATCATGCCTTAATGCTCAAGCAGTTTCAATAGGCTATTTCATTTTAACATTAAAAATTCGAATTGCTATTTTTGAATTTTTGCTGAAAAACCTTACTTTTTTCAAATTTACACACAATGTTTAATATTTACGTTAAAAACGTTCGTAAAACGATGCTATGCTAACTCGAAAATAATTCAACCTCGCAGCTGGACCGCTGACGTGATTAAGCGAATTTCCAAAATGAAGTTTATATGCCTATGTTTTAGGGTTTCAACCAACAATTTTGGAAATAGGTCTACTCACGAAAGCGTTGAACAGCTGTCTGTGTGTACGCCATATATTAGTAGAATTTGTTTCCTCCTAGTGGCCTCGCGAGTTTGCACCACATGGCTTCGAACCGGGTACTTTTATGGTATTTTACGTCGATTTTGGGGGAACCAAGCGAGCTATAAGGTCGCGTAAAAAAAATAAGGTGCAGAATAACCTCCTACATTTGTATTTTTAGAAAAAAACTGTAAAAGAAATTCATTCTCGTAGTAAAAATCTCAAAAAATAGTTACTTCCGGTCAAAAGACGTACTTCCGGTTGTTGAATTTTTTTGGCTAACGAACTCGTCCGAGCGACATAGACAACCAACATGTGTACCAAATTTGGACCAAATCGGACTTAAAATGCGGCCGCTAGAGTGCGAACACACATATATATATATATATATATATATATATATATGAATTTTAATGACATCCCAAAACGTGTTCTGGGGACCATGATCGGTGCTCATCTACTACCTTGGCTCTCACCATAAGAGTCACTGCAATAGCTTATTTTCCTATGAAAATTCGCTGATAAGAAAAAAAACTTGTTTTTAATCTCCCTAAACAATGACATTATGGTTTAAAACTGACCTTGATTTAAAGGCACACTATTCAGAGGATTTACTTCAAATCTACGCTTTTTCTTCTTTTTAAAGTAAGAACGTAGGGCAATCAATAGCAATAACTATCAATAATTTTGTATTTTATAACTCCTCCTCACTTAAAGAAGTTATCAACTGTGATACCGCGACTGTCGCTAAGTGTGGCACCTAGCCGCGACCAGGTACGGATAAAAATATTCTGAACTTTTTAATAAAATACACACATGAAAATCTCTTTTACAAGTAAATTCTATTTATTGTTTTTTTTATATATATATATATATATATTTGTTCAAACATAAAGCGAGTTTGTACCATGTTAACAATAGTTAACAATGTCTACAATAGTTAACATGTTTATAACCTAACCCTATATTCCAGGCGAACTTCCCTTTTACACTCGGCGCATACAAGACTCGAAGCATTGTCAGGCTTAATGTATGCATGGGGTTTCAATTCAACACCTACACCCTATTCTGTCTACAACCGGAGAAGAATTGTTGCAGAATCCGGGTCTCAGGTGGATTTAATTTGACGCTGGAACACTCGTACAAAGTTGTGTATACAAATTTGTCGAATGTGTTAGCAATCTTCAAGATAGTGTTTAACCCTTTCCCTACTAGTGGGACATAGCTATGTGCCTCTAAAAATTACAACCTGCATAATTAAAAACGTTAAGTTGGTTTTGTGTTATATTTAATTTAGTAGCATATTTCTGTTTTATAAGGTTGGCAATTTGTGTACTGACAAAGGTCATTTAGCTGTCGTACAGCTGGTCAGTAGGTACAAAGTTCTTCTGGTTTTATTGGTTTATCTGTAGCTGACAAATTGTGTATTCTCTGTGTTTTCAACATAACTATTGTATTTGGTTATAGGAAGAAGAATATTATCTATACTAATATTATAAAGAGGTAAAGTTTTTTTTTTTTTTTTGTTTGTTTGTTTGTATGTAGGGGGTAATATCTGGCACTACTGAACCGATTGAAAAAATAGTTTTACTAACAAAAAGCTACACTGTCCCTGAGTAACATAGGCTATAATTCATTTCGATAAAAACCTTTTTTTATTCTCAGGTCAAGCCTAGAATGATAAACCAACACATGTATTTACATTTGTTACCATAGCAACCAATTGAATAAAATAGCAGATAATATAGCTGTTTGCTCCAATGTTTCCATTAAAAGGTGATTTCAAAATTTGAAGCAATTATTTGGGTTTTTCCAGCTTTTAGGTTAGGGTTTTAAATTGAAGACCTGAGCCTTGCTGGTTCTTTTAACCATTATTATAACTGCTGTTTATCAAATATAAGAAATAATTTGATTTGAACATTTAACATTATTTACCATCTTAGTTTTGACGTTATTATTAATCCTACACCTTTATTATAAATAAAACATGTTTTTAGAACGTTCCATTGGGGGTTGGCGAGCGGAGCACGCACGGGTCTCCCCTAGACTATACTAATATTATAAAGAGGTAAAATTTGTTTGTTTGTATGTAGTGGGTAATACCCGGAACTACTGAACGGATTGAAATAATAGTTTTACTAATAAAAGCTACCATATCTCTGAGTAACATAGGCTATAATTCATTTTGATAAAAACTGTTTTTATTTCAATATTGTAAATTTAGTCGGAAAAATTCTTAGGTTAGGCCTCGACTGATGAATTACCATAGCAACCAATTGAATAAAATAACAGATGGAACAGCTGTTTGCGCTAATATTTCCATTAACACCTGATTTTACACTTTCAAGCAACTATTTGTATTTATAACTTAGGTTAGGTTTTTATTAAAGTGTAGACCTGAGCCTTGCTGGTTCTTTTAAAATTTATTGTAACTGCTGTTATAAAATATAATAATTTTATTTGAACATTTAACATTATTTACCATCCTAGATTTGTGATTATTATTAATCCTACACCTTTATTATAAAGAAAACATAACACGATTACGTGTATAGAAGGTTCCAACGTGGTTGGCCTGCGGAGCACGCAGGGGATTACCAATAGTTTATTATAAATTCGTGTATGTCGTTTATTGATAACTTTAGTTTTACACATAGTATCATTTACACTCGTAGCTTTGAAATTATGAACAATCTAAAAGCTTTATTTAAAAAAATATATACCTTATGTCCGTGACCCAAGGAAATGGGTTGGCGTTCGAAGCACGAAGAGGTCTCCTTTGTTTTAACAATACAACGTATGGGTTAAAATGTACGTAACAACTGTGTTACGTAAAAACAGAAAGATAAATCCATACCGGAGAAAGAACTGATAGAATAACTCTCGAAGAATGACATGCCGTTGTAATGGAATTCCTAGCATTTCTCGGTAATCAAAGTTTAAGATTTTCGCTTTTATTTCGATGGCAAAAAATATTCTCGTTGTGTATTCTAATGGTTTATTAGTGGAGCGGACAGATTTATGGAAAGTATTCCAACAATTCTATCTAGAACGGACTGGAACGAGCGCGGCCTTCGGTTAGGTTTAGGCCAATTAATCTAAAAAATTTGCTGTGATGACAAGAACATTGTGGACTTATAAATCCGGTTCACACTGTTATTTAGATGTTTTTCCTGTCGAAATAAACAATATAATATGGGAAGAAAATCCAGTTACATGAAGCTTTGCGAAGAGATCATCTGTGGAACAAAATTGTGAGTTGTTTTATTTCGAATGCTAAATTATATATATATATATAAAAAAAAAAAAAACATTTCTGAGTTGGTCCTTGTTGAGTTACAAGATATGTGTTATATTTATAATGACGAAATATAAAAAAAAATTTAAACTCAAAACAACCTTTTTTTTAAAAAATTAAAAGTGTAGGGGATTAATAATATCCCCAAAACTAAGATGGCAAATAATATTAAATGTTCAAATCAAATTATTTTGTATATTTTATAACTGCAGTTATAATAAAGGTTAAAAGGACGAGCAAAGGTTAGGTCTACACTTTAATTAAAACCTAACCCAAAAGTTAGAAATATAAATAATATCATTCAAAATTTGAAATCACCTGTTAATTTTCAGTATTGGAGCAAACACCTGTTTTATCTGTTAGTTTTATTCAATTGGTTGCTATGGTAATAAGCCTATGTGCTATGGACGCACATGTGGGCCCGCTTTAAAATGTTAGCGATTATAACGTAGAAAGCTTCGCACGCCAACCCCCGTATTGGGAGTATTTTCAATACACAATGCATTGCTTCTTTCGCACGCCAACCCGTATTGGGAGTATTTTCAATACACAGGGTATTGCTTGTTTCGCACGATATGGGGGGTATTGGGAGTATTTTCAATGCGCAGTGCATTGCGTGCTTCGCACGCCAACCCCCGTATTCCATGTGCATCCATGTGCACATGCATCCATGTGTATTGTAGGTTTTAGTTTAATAAAGTAAATCTAAATATCAGTATGCATGCAATGCACAATGATGTAAAATATGTTGCTTTATCCTCTAAAAGCAATGTTTGTCCAAAGGCCTATTTGAACTTAGTGTAAAATTTCAGGAAGATTGGTACAGTAGTTTCTGAGAAAAAGGAACATTGTTTAACATGGCGTCTTGTGGAGGGACCTCTTCTCCTTGAAGGTACGGAGCTTTAAAAATATAAATTGTAATATTTAAATAAAATACTAAAAGTTTAAATTAGAAGTAAGTTTATAGAGTAGTTATGTTAATCATCACAAAATAATAGATGGAAGCATCTAGATTAATTTCAGTTTAAACTTGAGTTTTATTTCCACAAAATTATTTCCCCTATGAACTCGTGTGGAGGTAGAAAATGCATACTCCTTATATTGTTTTCTTCCTTTATCTAGTTTTCAGATTATTTTACTTTGTATAAAATAAAAGGTTTTCTTTTAAATTTCCATGGAACAATAGTAAATTCGGTCTCCGGAGAGATTGAAGCGTCACATTTTAACGACTTGAAAGTTGTGTCAACTTTATTGTTATCTTTCCGAACTGCGTTACAAGAAAGTTGTCTTTACTTAAATTATCAAAATTCGCTTATAAAACTTAATGTTCCGAAAGCTCTCCGAGTCCGGGGAAACGTTTCCGTATAATGAGAAGTTTGAATATACCTAGTTTATATACGGAAGGGATTTTTGCATGGAGCTCGTAACCTATAACTTACTATATGTATAGATATATATATATGTTACTATATATGTTACGTATATATAATATACGTACTGTATACGTTATTGGAAGGTAAACTTTTGTATGCAGACATTCCGAGTAACTTACTAAACTTATTGGAACAAATTTTTACTGGTTTAACATAGGATCGTAGTGATATTTAAACGTCTTGACGTACAAAGATATTTGACCGTATGGTTAAGTTAGGACCGAGGGGAAGTTCTCCCTAAAGGTATGGCCACACTTATGCCTTTCATCTTTCCTTTCAACTTGCCTTTAGCGCATTGTTGTCCACTTGTTCAATTCCTCATAAAACGGAAGAGTCGGACGCCTGTTGACTTCGGCTCGCGTTAAAATGCCTTAATATTGAAATCTTGCGAAAATTCCACAAAATTTACCCCCACATTTTGTGACTTTTCTCGACGTTTTCGAGGTCTCTGAACGCGATAAAGCGATACAAAAAATTTGTGTCCGTGTGTCTGTAGGTCTGTGGACACGATATATGCACTCACAGGCGTCGTGGAAAACTTCTGGTGGCTCCAAAATCT
>JAGFPH010003023.1:10348-27968 GCA_018207615.1 Philaenus spumarius
ATGTCCACAATTGTGCGCTTTCCCTTTCCCTTTCATCTTCAACATGATGCACGGTGAAGGGAACATGTTGCAAGCGCAGAGGCATGGCTCTTCCCCCGTAAAATTCTCAGAATTAGATAGCGCATGCCTTATTGCAAGTGAATCTATCATCTTTGGATTTCTTGCCTCATTCCGTTCGTCTTTTCGTTTAAACTAATCATAAAGTCGCAGTCTTCAGAAGCAATTAAAAATTTTATTGAAGAGTATAGACTACTTCCGGCGATGTGGGACGTTAACCACTCTGGTTACACAAACAAAATAGTTAGACGCGATAATCTTAAGTTGTTGACCTACAAGCACCAGTTAACCATCGAAAAAGTATAAACTAAAATAAAAAGCTTGCAATCATATTTTGCGAAAGAACACGCAAAAGTGAAAAATAGGAAAATGGGTTCTGCCGCAGAAAATGTGTATAAATCACTGTGGTTTGCATATAAATATAGCTACTGTTTGCAACACTCTAACCCCATACATTGACAAAATAAATTGGAGTAAATCTAACCGAGAAAGAGGAAGAAATGAGATGGAAAGGAAATTGTCCAGTAAGTAGTTTTTGCTATTAATTCTAGTTATTATTTTTAGAAAGTTCGTATTTCAAAACAATATTTTACTATGTGAAATGAAGTACTTGATCATCTCTATTTCATTCATCACAATAAATTATTTTGAAATGGCAATTGATCACTTTTAACCCTTTGAGTGCTGCAGCCGTTTCGACAAGTCATATGCATATGACTAAAACGAACACTTTTGCAAGCGTCTGGGGAAAAAATCATTAAAAAAAAAACTATCCAACCAATTTGGATAATTTTATCTTTATTTCGTTGGTAATAGTTTGAAGAACAAAATACATGTAAAAATGTAGTTCTAAATTAATCTACATACAAAATTATGTTGCATAAACAAAAATGAAAAAACATTTTTTTTTTTTATTTCAAGTTTGAAGTGAAATTTGGTGTCTACAGTATTTTTTTATATTTTTTGAGTTATACCACAAGAAAGAACATGAAAAAAAATCAAAAATCATATACAATATATTATGTTATAGTGAAATTTGCCATGATTACACAATACAAACAACACTGTCAGCAGTTGGCGCCAATCAGCTGTCTACGTATTGTGTCACTTTGTCATGCAGCCAAATGACTTCAAGAATGCAAAGAAATAAAAAAACCGGTATCAATCAATAGTTTGACTCATGTAGAATACCGTGAACCGAATAATCGATTACAATGATAACATAATGTATGAAATTATTATAAAATACTTATCGTCTACTGGGTAGACGCTGGCACTTTATGCACATTTTATATCGTCTACTATGTAGACGCTGCAGCACTCAAAGGGTTAAAATACAGAAATCCCATTATCCACATGAAGATTCGTTAATAAATAGAAAAAAATGTTCCTTCCTTCATTCCTTTTTTTCAAAAAATGTTTTGTCCAGATCGCTTGTCGACGTTTTCCTTTTCTCCTGTTACTCCTCGAAATCACAATGAAAGCAGAACTAGTCGCAATAAGTAAACAAGTGTCTGACTCTTCCATCTTTTGAGGAATGAACTGTTGAACAAGTGTGGACAACAAATTGAATGCCTCTAGAGGAATGCCGCAAGGCATGTGCTAAAGGCAAGTTGAAAGGAAAGATGAAGCGCAAGTTGAAGATGAAAGGGGAAGTGAAAGCGCATGAGTGTGGACATACCTTATGATATATCTTAGCACTTTTTTACAAAAAGTCGAGCATTAAAGTAACGTGTCGGCAAAAAAAGTGATACTATAAATCATTTTTAAAAAAAACACCCTAAAATGGTAGGAAAATACTTTCATTGGCATTATTTTTTTTATTTAATGTTTCCAAATAATGTTTAACACATTGTTTATGTGTTGAGTCAGATTTTCCCAACTCCTTTAATGCTGTATTTCACATTAGTTCTTTTAGTTGTTTACATTGCATTTAACTGTAATTTTGTTGATATTTATGTATTTTTTTAAGAGTACATTTATTATATGAAACTAATAAATAGGAATAAGCGTAAGCGTAATATTTCATAATTTTTCCAAAATAAAATTGCTAATTTCACATAAGTTCTATAAATAGTATTAGAAGTGGCTGTTATTGAAAGAAATTTATCGTTTTGAGTAAAAAGCTTAACTTGAAATTTATAGAGTATGAGAAATATAGAGCTCAACATCTAGGCAAAATTCAATTTAAAAAAACATATTTAAATTTTGGTCTCAGTTTAACAATTCAAAATCTACCCTTTAGTTATATTAACATTTTTATAACTACGCCCTGAAAGCTAGTCTCTCCTTATACAGTATTATATATTTTACAATATAATAAACTTAAAGTACACAAAATATATTATAACATGAAAACCAATATAGATTAAAGTCAACTTCAGAGAATCTCTATAATAGTAAGCTAAATAATTAAAACTAAACTTATTCATCGTATAAAGACCTTTTATGAAAACTTACTTCTCGAACCAGCCTAAGACAGGATCCTCTCGCTCTGTCCGTTGGCGAAGATCGAAGACGAGCGTGAACCCTTGTCGTCCGACTCGCCGCTTTTCGTGGATGGGTCGTAGAGTCGGCACGAACATGCTGGCAGATGTCGGGTACATGTGTAAGCTGTCGAAGAAACCAGGCGCTGTGTGGGAAACATACATAAGTAAGATTGTTTAACGATACATAACAATGAAATGTTGAAATTCTAGAATCATTTCAAAGACTTTGAAAGTGAAAGAGTGTTTTCTAACAGCCCTTTGGCTACCAATTTGTCAATCCATTGTATAAAAATTATGTTTTGTTTAGGTACACTGCCTAATTTAAAACAACCATTCATCAAATGTATCTAACTACTATTGATAATACTTGTTCGTAGACATTTAAAATGAAATACTTTTGGTACTGGAAAAAAATCAAATATGCCTACATTTAATAAATTTTTTTAATTAAACCTATTTGAGTTATTAATAACTATTTAAGTGGCATAGTTATAACTTACATACCTATATTTATATACAGTTAACACATTTAGTATTAACAACAAATAATCTATGACAACAGTATGAATAATGAATATAATTGTAGCCTCCATTTAAAGTTTGATACTATAAAATTGCTAGAAGAACTCATAACAATTTTTATGTTACTCATTTTACATTGAAGAACTTTGCCAGTTTAAATAAATCCTTTAATCTTATACAGAAATCTTACCGGCTCCTTTGCCAAGCGGGACTCTGTTGAAGCTTACACGACGCTTCTTCCTCACTGAAACAATGAAAATAAAGTTACTGTAATAAACACATTTTTCACACAAGTAAAATGTTTACTTAATGCTTAATGTTTTTAATACGATTGTACCTACTAATTTAAAGTTTATTTTTCATAAAAACATTATCATCTTATCAATTTAGTGTTTTTTGAGAACTATACAAATAAAACTTATCCTATTATTTAAACCATTATCCCACCTCTGTTAGACCTTTGAAACTGCAAAGCTTGCAACTTCTTTTTTTAAAGAGTTAAAGAACTAAAACACGAAAGTAAAATTTACCAATTGTCCATATAAGTAATGGCCAGTTTTCATCTAATAATCATCATCTACGAATCACTTTACAGAACTTGTTAATTTAAATATATTCTATAAGGCTATTTTTCTTACTTTTAAGTTGCTACGTTTACTTTTGAGACTTGACTAAATATAAGTTTCCTCTGGTATGGAATCCCATAAGTAGCAACAATAAACTACTTATTTTGAGTTTAGCATTCTCTGTAGGGAGAACTGACATGATATGGTGTGATAAGGCTTTAAGCAAATAAAATTGTATTAGAAAATATAAGGAGGTGATATTGCAATCTTACGTACAATATGTGAATTTATATTTGGAAAACTTGTTTTAAAATTAGAAATTCTTGAAAGTTATTCTTAAAATCTCTATTTGGTGTTTTACATTATAGAACGATAAACTGCACAATATAAGAGAGAAAATATCTGCACATTAGCTGAAAAGGAAAAGTAATTATTTTGAACTTTATTTAATGCTAACAAGAAAGTAAATTACGTAGTTCATAATAAACTTACAGAAGGTGTTGTAGTTGCTCTGGTTTAGCTTGTTCCAATAATCGTCAGAGCCCAGAGCTGAAAATAGAAACTCCTTTGTTACTTGGGTAATTGTATGCACAATATGTCTACAAACTAACAAAGAAAATATGTTTGAAAAAAGGTTACAAAACTAGCTGTGCAATCCACATAATAAACATATTTTTACACTTTCTGTTTTTGTTGTATAATAGTATTATTAATTTTCTGATCTGTCAGTGGAGCTTGCTAAAAAAATGGTACTATGTCAGGTAAGTAAAGACGTACAAATCACTGATCTTTACTCACATTCATAAGCTACATACGTATAATTAGATTACTGTACAAAAATTTTAATATTTTTGGTTGGAAAAGCAAGAAGTAAAACAAAGTGTTTTGAAAGTTGCACAACCAATAAAAATTAAGACTGAAATACAAAGGCAGAAAAACAGAATTCCCAGGAATTGTTATGTGAGAAAGGAAGAGGAGAGAAATATTCCTGAGAACTTTGCGTTTTCGCATTCTAAAAAGGAGGAAAAACAACCAAGAATTGAGGCATGAGAAAAGTGAGAGAAAGATTACTGAGAACTTTAAGTCTTCGCATTCTCACGAAACAAAAAGGCGGTAAAACAACCAAGAATTGTGGCATGAGAAATGGGTTATTTTCATGAGAACTTAACTTCTTCACGTTCCCACGTTCAAAATCGTCAAAGTTACAGACCAAGCACCGCACATAAGCGGCAGACCTTCTTACATACTGATACCAATAAATCAGGTCTTTAAAATATACTAGTACTTCAAAATTAGCAGTTAAATAACAAAATAACACTGCCACAAATATGCGACATCAGTCTATTTCAATTAGACCAGGCGTCGCACATTTGCAACAGCAATCTGTTTATAGAAACTGGCCGTCGCATATATGTGACGCTAGTACCGAAAAATTTTATTATGGTGGTATCGAACGTGTTAAATCATGCAGGCCTACATATTATCACGACTATAATGCAAGACTTAGCCTATTAGTTTAAACTTGTCATTGTGGTTCAAAATTATACATTTTGGAACCTAAGCACTATTTCATAAACTAATTTGGTTTGGGTATTCTCTAAAATACAATATAACTGCTGCATATAGGCCTTCTAAAGAATCATGTTTTTATACAAGTAAATTAATTATTAGTTTGAAAAAACACATTTAGTTTGTGCTTAGAAATAGAGGCTACTTTTCTCAATATCTTGTGTACAAATAGATTACCTCCTTACTTTGACTACATATTAAACACTACTCACGGAACCCAATATAAACAGCAATAATTATTATTTATATATAACTGTCAATATTTGTAGCCGATTCTTTTTATTGAATTAAACAAACTTAAATATAATATACGGTACTTTATAACAGCCTAAATATAAGATTTAATTTAATTCAATAATTAACAAAATATGGTTACCAGGTATTTCTTCATTTTCAATATAAACTTCTCTCTCCCAAATTCTGCGGAAGCAACCACCGTTAATCACCACTCCGCCTCCTACTATGCGTACTTCCTGCTTTTTGCCAAAGCAAAATACTAAAAAGAAATCGTTTATTTGACAGAGAAAAGTTACACATTTATGAATTTAAAAAGTATTTTCCAACAATACAAGTAATTGTATCAAATTCTTATCAGGGACAACGATAATTAATTTACAACATACATTACTTCTTACAGTCTCTCACTACATGTTCACACACATATGCCGCTATTTGTTCGTTAGATTATGGGTTAAGGCACAATGTACCTATACAATGAAATTAGAAAAAAATCTATGTTTTCACTCCCTAAACCAAGAAACCAGTTTGTTACAATACAATTGTACAATAATCATATAAGTTTCAAAGGTTAAATTATTTTATTCCCAATTGGATATCACTATACTTACATTACATTACATAAAAATAATACAATATGACGGTATCTAAACAAAATGTATGAACAAATTTATAGATGATGGGAAACCAAAATCGAAAGATTTTATACATATGTCAAATTTGATCCTCGTAGAATTTTAAACAACTACCAAAAAATTACTAAATGTTTAAAATTCATTTTATTTTGACAAACTGGACAGAATTAATTAAGTTATGCCTAAAGGTAAGTTAAGTTAAGTTGTTCATTATGTTTGTACATATCTACATTAAAAATATATGTATATAATTCGTCGATAAAATTATTCAACCTTAAAGTAGGCCTACTGCTGCTGTGAGGCAGCTACAGAACAATGAAAAATGATTTTAAACAAAACTTATTTATGACTTACTATAAAGTTATTTTAAAATATTTTAGTTAATGATTGAACTAGTAATAAAGACTTACGTCCTTTTAAAAGGGACAGAAAACCCATTTTTAGTGTTTTACACAAAAACTGATAAATGGGAATGATTTTTATAACCATAGTGACAGGTACATTATTTTCTATTGTTGTATTTTTATAATATTTAAAAGCATACATGTTTTCTGAATTTATCCTAGACGTAGAGATAAAACAGTCATTTTATTTCAATTTAATGATTCCATTCTCCTACCTGAACTGACGTAATTTAGTACATAATATAGTGCTGAAAGCACTGATTATTTGAATTAATATTTCGAGAATTGTCCCAGATAAGATTAACCTCTTTAATAGGCTTTCAATTTAGGTGTTGGCTCCAAGAGGGTTGAGGTGTTGGGGGTAACCCAAAATTGGTAATAAACCAAAATTGTGAAATAGACAATATGGTTATGTGATATCTCATTTTTAAGGCATTGCCAAGACAAGAAAAAATATATTAAAAAACTGAATTAGAATCACAAAAATCAAAATGGTGGCTGGTTTTAATCAGTTTTCCACTATAGTGGGCACATATATATTATATATTTTACAATAATTAAAACATATTAATATCCTAAATAATTAGAACATATATAGGCATTTTTTTCAAAATTTAAATTGGAATAATTGTTTTGATTAACACTCCAGTAGGCGCGCGGATTACAGGTGTAATCCATGCAAATTTTTTTTCGCCCAAACAGCAGTTGGCAACACGTATAACCTTGAGCGGTCATGTACCTTCTCCCCAACTCTTCCCTCACCCGCCAGGGCAACCCCAGTCTTCTCGGCCCGCCTTTCGTTGTTAGACAAATTATTTCCTGAGCGTTGTTTTAACTGGATTACAGATGTAATCCACGCGCCCACTGGCGTTACAGTTTTTCAGTGTATAAACATATTAAAATTTTTTTTTTATTGTTATAAGATACAAAACTAGTTATTTATTGTTGTTTTGGAACGATATTCATAGTTTCATGTGTTTAGTGGACAATAACATTAGGAAACATGAATAAAAGTGAACAAGAACAGTTAGATCAGTGGCTAAGAGAAACAGAGGACGACAATGAAAGTGTGTTGGGATTGGAGGACAGAGGAAGATAGAGTGGAATATGATAGTGTAAACAGAAGTGATGAAATCGACTTGGAAGAAATTCTAGAGGAAGAACTTGGTGATGTTGAAATGGTAGAAGCTACACAGCAAGATCTTCAAAACGCCCCTCAACAAGTTCCTCAAAATGCTCCACAACAAATACAGCAGTTACCTGTTAGCAATCCAGAATTTTACATTGGACAAGATAGAGAAACGAGATGGTATTTAGACCCACAAGTAGCGCGAACATCACGCACACCCAGTCACAATATAATACCAGTGTTTCATCGTCCAGGGCCACATGGCAATGTTAAACAAGCACAAACTCCTACAATGACACTTCAGTGCATAATTGATGATGACATCATTTCCAAAATAGTTACCTATACAAATATTTACATTGAAAAAGTAAAACCTGAGTTCGAAAGAGAAAGAGACGCGCGCCCTACAGATGCTCGGGAAATAATAGCCTTGATTGGGATTTTATTTCTAGCTGGAGCACTGAAAAATGGCAGAAGAAATGTCCTAGACATGTGGGATAATTCCAAAGGAACTGGAATAGAAGCTGCCTATCTTTTTAGTATGGGTGCTAAGATATTTAAATTTCTGCTAAGTTGTCTAAGATTTGACAGCATTCATACTAGAGAAGAAAGACAATCGTTGGACAAGCTTGAATGTATAAGATTTAGCAAAAAAACAATGTTACAGTGGGGACAGGTGATTTTTCAACTAGGCCTACATGTTTACCACAAAAGCGATTTTTTTCACATTAGAAAAGTCTATTTTGTAAAGTCAGTATTCTAAATTATATTTCCTAAGCTTTTCAACTTTATTTTGGATTATAAATTAAAATAACTTATGTTTGAATACAGATTAAGTTTACAAAGTAAAGTTTTCTTTCAGTGTTATGTTTATTACAAACATGTAATTTTAGCTTAAAATAACAATCTGTTATCCATTTTATACTAGGTAATTATCTTTTTCTGAGCTCCATTTCTATTCCTAAGAAACAATTACTTATCATTTTAACTTGTTTTATTTCATAAGTACCGATACCAAAAAAAAAGAGTTCACCTCCATAATTGTTACAATTGAGAAAAAAAATCTGTTGACTAGAATAATGTAAAATAAATTTTGGTTTTCATGTAAAAATGTGTAAAAGTACTTAATTCGAACCATAAATACCAAAAGTTAGATTAAACATATAAGAAATGTGCCCAAAACAACTAAATCAAATTGGATTACAAGTGTAATCCGCGCGACCTCTCGCGTCACAAGTATTCGCGCGCCCACTGCAGTGTTAATAATAATTTCAAATTATAATAAAATGTACATTCCATCAGAATAATAATACATTTATTTTCTAAGTAAAACACAAAACTGAAGTTCTGACTATAAAAACACAACCGTTTTCACTGTTTGTTCTTCTTGCATAATAACATCTTGAAGGTTTAATTATACTGTAGGCTATTAATATCTACCAAACTTTCTAAAGTCTGTACCTGCCAGTTGACCAATATATTTAATATATATGTGCACATAGAAACCTGTGTAAAGTAGTTAATTTCTTTCGTCGCTGATTTGATTTACGGAGAGCTTCAAAATTCTTTCAACGTTGTTTGAGGAGAGCTTGAAATTTGTTTCAACACTGTTTGGCGTGGAGCTTGATATTTCTTTCAACGCTGTTTGGCGGGGAACTATTATAACGGAAGTAGGGGACGAGGAGACCAGATAACTTGGCTTCAAATTGTGATCCCATTGATCCGCAATGAATTAAATGGTCATTTTGTAAAATGTTTGTAGGATTAAATCAACTAAGCAAATATATACCGTTTGCTGAGATAGCATTGATTTGATTCTTTAACCTCAAAACGTTAGTTAATAAAATAAAGAGAATTTTAAAAAAATTAATAAATAAAGACCGATTATACAAAGCTAAAATGAATTACTTTAGGCCCAGGATGCTTCATCAATGTTAAGGTCTGTTTTAGGTTTACCGATTTGAAACAGAAATATTTAGGTATTATTTACTTACTTAGTATTTATTTAGGTACTTATTTTTATTTTGGATATTTTTTGCAAATAATCATTTACTAAAAACAGTCTTTACAACTGATTAACGTAACCAATGTCCCGGTTTTTATTTAATTAATTCTTGTTTATGTTTCTAAGTTTAATATTCTATCTACAAAATGTACTAAGTTTTATATATCTTAGATTTCATTCCTGTTTTCGTATGAACAGATTATTGAATGTTGTGAACTGAACATTGTTATTGTTATGCCAACTGATCAAAATTTGTTTACATTTCTACTCCTTTGTATTTATTCACTACAAACTATTTACATTATCAACATGGATGCCTATATTTTTAACAATTTAAAAATGATTTATTTGTGATTGGGTAAAAATAGTTATAACACTTGTGGAAAAGCTAGTTTACACTACTAGTGTAATTAAGCAACTTGGCTTTTGCCTTGTGCTGTAAAGAAGCTTATTACAACCGTGTTACTTATATAACTAATATCTTAATAACTGTGTGCTAGTGTTATATAAAGTATTTCTTAAATATTTTTAGTGATGGTTTTTATCATCCGAAGATGAACAAATAAATTCTGATACACAAAATGTATTAATAAAAATTGGAGGACAACTTCAAAGGATTGCTGGCGCTAAGTGACATCACAGTTACACATTAGCATATTCAGAACATTAGCATGTTCTAGATTACCAACGGTAACGGAAAAGTTATCTTTACTATAGTACCTTAAATACATTATGACACAGTTAACATACTCGGAGAGTTGTTGAATTACTAAAACAGTTTGTTGTTACACCACCAAATAGAAATCATCCGATCCAAGTTAAAGGCTAAATTTGGTTTTAGCAAATTTCCATAGGAACGATGAGCAATTGCAGTGACTCTTATGGTGAGACCTAAAGTCGGGAATGATCAATGAGCACCGATCATGGTCCCCAGAACATATTTATAATTTGTATATAATGTGTTTACATTCTAACAGCCGCATTTTACGTCTGATTTTGTACATACATTAGTTTTCCCAAAAAATTATACAACCGGAACCTCATTTTTTGACAGGAAGAACACATTTTTTGAGATCTTTGTATTAGAATGAGACACTTTTGGATTTTAGCTACAAAAATAAATGCAGGCTATTATTCTGCACATTTTGGTTTTTTACACAACCTTACAGACCGTCTGGTTCCCTCAAAATCGATTAAGATGTAAAATACTATAAAAGTAGCCGGTTCAAATACACGTGGGGGCATTTTCTGATCGAAGGCTGCAAGGTCGAGGTGCAAACTCGCAAAGCGAGTCCTTATGCTGCGAGCAGAACAAAGCAACGCATTTGAGCTCGGGCTGTAGGCTGAGGTGCAAACAAATTCTACTGATATATTTCGTACACATAGCCTTTTGAGGAGACCAATTTCCCTACTGGTTGATTGAAACCCTAAAACATATAAACTTAATTTTGGAAATTCACTCAACTAACGTTAGCGGTCAAGCGTGATCGAATTTTATTAAAATACCGTACAAAAAGCAGTACAAAATAATTAAATATAACATTCATTTTGTGCAATCATTTTAATAACATAAAAAATACAATAAGAGTATGTCTTTAACAAGTTCCTGTTTTCCTTTTAACCTACAAAAATAAAACTATTATACATATCACAACAAACAAATATAATACATAGTGAAACATACATTTGTCCATAACAATAACATAAAACACTGACACCACAAAGCAAGTGTAAAATGTATACATAACAAAGAAAACTAAATCAAACTTAGAGTGCATTGTCGTTGAATAAAATATGTCTTTCATAAAAACATTTAAAACTTGTTAATTTGGTTTAAAAATTAATTTTTTCCTATGTTAAAGTCTAAAACTTAAATTTTTGTATACTGATATTGTAACAATTATAGTACTATTGTAAACATAGCACTATTAAAATCTGAACCTGTAAACGATTGAGTTATAACTAATAAACTTAAATTGGATTTAGATTATATAAGATCGATAGTTTTAAAATCGTTAGTTGGGAATGAAAATTTGAATTTTTATAGCATTAATTAAATACGGTATAAAATTTGATGCTTACAATAAAGTACTTGCAACAAATTTTGAGGAGAAATTTTATAGTTTTACAAACACATGTGCAAAAAGCAAACACAAACACAAAAAGTAGCTATGAATACATATTTGTATAGGCAAGAATACACATTTAAATTAAGGTACATAACACATGCTACATAGTAAACAGTTTTATAAACGTTTTTAGCCTTGGAATGGTAGTGCATACGGTATCTATAAAACATTAAGCTATCATTTAAAATGTCTGAAAATAAAGGTCTTTATCCTAAAAATATCAGTGAAAATCTACAATTTAAATTTTACCTTAAACTGGTGCAACTCTTTAAATAATTGTATATCTTTACTGCTAGTGTAAAATATGGATGTCGTGTCCTTTTTGTTTTAAATGTCTTCCTTCTTTAAATAATAAAATGAATACAATATTTTTTGATTTTAAATAAATGCAAACTTAATTATTGCAAGAATTAAAATTTAGAATTTTGTGAAGAATGCAAAAAATTATAATGCATAAAGAAAAGAAATTGCATGTAGGCTACAATACAGTATAAATAATTGTAGCACATTCAAATTTATAATATGGAAACTGAAGTGAATAAATAAAGATACCGTATTAAATTTTAGACGGAACAGCCATTTCTACAGACAAAGAATTATGTATACAGTTTTCCATACAAAATAATAGAAATATTAAAATAAGACACTTTAAGTAAACAAACGTGTGTTACAAGAGAGCATATATTATGTCAAAACCAATATAAATTTTTGGTAAAAAATCACACATCATATAGCTGTTAAAACTAAATAAAGAATGGTAATTATTCTTTCAGCGTGATAATCTGAATTCAGAAACTAAAAAAATGCCCTAAAATTTTAAATACTTAATCGTAATAGCTTATCGACAGCTGTCGACATTTGAAATGTATTAATCAGATCCAAAGTTTTTGAACTATACAAATATTTTTTACAACACAAAAGACATGGAATAATTAATTAAAGAGACAAACTAAAAATCAAATTCAGTCGGCTGTTTAAAAAAGATAATAAAAACAAACAACTCTTCTGTTCATTTTCAAATGTCATCTCCTTCCAAGAGATCGAAAATTTCCATCGAGAGTTGTTGCCACATCCATCTTAGTTCCAAACTTGTGCCGTTTGTTTTTCAACTTTTCGACCTTCACAAATTTGTTTACACGGCACAAAGACAAAGCTATGCATAAATGGCTCAGTCAGCAAGGTCAAACATATTTTTACCACAGGAATTAGGAAGCTCCCTAAACGTTGATAAATATGTTCATTGAATACATTTTTTTGTGTACACAGCCCTTTATTTGTCTCGTACACTATTGAACGTTCCAAGTGTTGTTTTCGGTTGGTGCAGTGATTAACAATTTTGCCTAATAAACAGAGATACCAGATTCGTTCTGCACAGTTATTTTCATGCTGTGTATAACCAATGTAAGAATGGTTATAATACCAGTGTTTTAAAAAAAATACAACTAAGACATTTTTAGTTTCTATACATTACCAGTCACAGTTAGGAATAATTACCAAAATAAACAACAAAACTAAGATAACTAAAGTGTATAAAATAAAAAAGTGTATACTAAACAACTTACTAAAATTTGTGTACTATAAAAATATTTAATTACTAATTGGTTTAATCCTACAATGTCATGATGGTATACTTCGATACTAAAATGTAAATAGATATAGTCGTTATAGAGTGCTACTAGCTGTATATTTCCTACCCATTTCATCAGCATTGTTGCTTGTCTCATATTACAGACAAAACAGTTGCCTTTCAGTAGGCCCAGCTGAAAGTATACAAAGTATACTGTTAATTACTTATTATTATTTTCACAATACTGTATTTAAATCTTGCTTAAAAATGTGGAAGGCAAACTTTTCCAGCAAACAACTCCGAGATTACAGTAATCCAAAGGGAGAGTACAAACAAAATATACGAAACCCTAACTTGATGGCTGTTTGGTAGCTGATATGGTTGCCCTCCTATTTCATCCACGTGGAAACCCATCGGGAAAATGACAGCTGCTAGGCAAAAGAGAACCACTGAAAAGTCAATATACAAATTGCATTAGTAAAATTGGTAGTTGGAAAGTAGTAAATGTGTTTAAAGATTGTCACAAACTCCAGATAGAAAAAGGAGAAGTAATAAATAAAATAAAATAAACAAATAAAATGAAGTAATATTAATGGGTTTGACAATAATAATAATAAATATAAACATAAATATAAGCATCAAGCACTGCATACTGCATATGAGTCTGTTTTAAAAGTATCTGACTTTTTTCTTAAGTGTATTTCGTAGTGGATATCTTATACAAAATTAGACAACAATTAACATGACCGCATATCTGTAATGAATTCAGAAGTTTGTAGCTTATAGCCAAGAGTATGCCGCGCAGTTGGCTACAAGACCGTAGTCAGGAAAACTTTGGGGAGAGGGGGTGGGTCAGGTCATGACCGGGGATTTGAATTTAAACCCTTTTAACACGTTCACTGCTAAGGAGGCACATGTGAGCTTGACACTGAACACTATGAGAAGCGGCCGACGCACAGACCACAGTGCATTGTACGCAAACCCCCGTATTTTGAGTATTTTCAATACGCAATGCATTGCGTGCTTCGCACGAAAACCAACATATCGGGAGAATTTTCAATACACAGAGCAATGCGTGCTTCGCACGTCAACCCCCATATTGGAAGTATTTTCAATACACAATGCATTGCATGCTTTGTTAGAGTAAAGTATTTTTGTTGAACCTTCATAGTTTTCCTACTTAATAGATCAGATACTGCTCACAAGAGAGTAAGGCTGTAATCTACTGCATCCATATGTATTGTATGTTGTAGTTTAATCAAGTAAATCTAAATATCAGTATGCATGCAATGCACAATGATGTAAATTATGTTGTTTGAACCTCTGTTGTATTGTCTATTTTATAATTTAATTTGCCCTTTTAAACCTAGTATTAATTTTTACTACTAAATTTCAGAATTTTGGGGGGGGTCAACCCCCTAACCCCCCCTGGCTGCAGCCTTGGGTGGCTGTACAAACTTCCTATGTTATTGCTACTGTTAACTGGTAAGGAGGTAAAAGATCACTTAGATGTAGTTTGGTGGTGATTCAACAAGCCTGCATGCAGCTTCACTTCAGCACATTGTTTGGTTTCGGAAACTATTTTATCTTTGCCTGAGTTTATAACCATTGTTTTTTTTTTCTTCAATATGGAAGACCAATATTATGTATTAGAAAATGATGGATATACTAATGGACAAATCAATATTAAAAAGTAAAACTTTTATTAGTTGAGAAGTACATCGAACGTTAGTTGATAGTAAAAAGCATTCGGGTAAGTATGAAATCCGAATGTCATTGACTTTGCGATGAGGTCTGGCGCAAGTGACCAGACCAGTGAGAATCACTCAAGTATCACAACTACTCACTTCTAAAAGGATCCCAATTTGACACAAAAGAAAGCACAACAATTGAATGCACATTTAGTAGCTAAACCAAAAAAAACATTACACAAATTATTCTTTGCAGTAATGGAAGTTAAGTATGTGCACTCACATGAAGACTTATTTGAAGAAGATTAGGATTGAAAACTACTAAAAAAGTCTAGCATCATAAAATTTTAGAAGAAACTTTGCTAAACAAACTGGCCAAATATAATTTTATTTTAATACTAGCTTCCTGCCTTGGCTCCATATAGCAGTAATTTTTCAGCTACGCGACCGCTCTCCACCCATCTAACAGCACAAAATTTCAAAGGGAAGGTGTCGGATCTGCTGTAGTGGATGTAGTCTGCTCTACGAGCCGGCGAATCTTTAAAGAGATTGTAGAGTGCCCTGAGGAACCCTACTATGTTCCATTTTGTTGTGTTCATGCCCGTTTTAAAGGCACCGTGAAGAGTGTGGAGGCCACAGCTACCAATGTTTAACATTGTTGGGTTGTTTGGCGTGTCTGACAGTTCCTGTTGTAGGTCATTTTAACAATTTCTTGTTTACATTAGGTCCATCCATTGAAATTTGTATAATTTTACGCATATTTTCAGATGAAATGGAATTTGTAATTGCTTGAAGAAGATCAGACGCTCTAGAATGTCCTAAAAATACGGATGTGTAATATCTCGTCTCGATTTTTTGGTTGATTGAATCCCACCAACGAATATGCAGGTCCATTTGCAGCCGTTGACTCACTTTATTTAACGATTCGTCAAAACACAAAGTTATATTAGTACATTCTTTCAGTCTTTTTTCAAATTGTCTTTCAAAATACGGTGCTAAACCAAATACCCCACCTTGATATAATCTAATTTAAGTTTTGACGCTATGTCGCTATCTGGGAATTGCAGTTTAAAACCTTTAGCGCAACGTGCTGCAACTGCAAAAGGCATGTGGTTGATGACTATTTGCAAAACCCAAAATATTTCTGACTTAGTAACGGACTCTGAAAGCAGATACTGCTTCATTACAGATGGTGGGTGCGTAGTTGGAACAGATGTTTCGCTTGGTTGTTGTCCTAAATCAGAAGCAGGCGCTAACTGCGCCACAATCTTGTCTCGGCTGGTAAATGGTTCTGGTTCAGAATTGGCCTCAACTTTATCTTTTAAAAACATCTTCAACGGAAGGGATTTTTGTCGGTTTTTTTCGTTTAAAATGTGTTTAGCGGATTTGGCATGACTTCTTAAGGCAGTCTTCCCCATACCAGCGATGTTTATTTCCTTTTGACACCATGCACAAATAGTCATACTCTTAATAGTAGGATGTTTCTTGACCCAAGGAAATTCTAGCACATATGATGGTTGAAAAATTGTTGTGCTCTGTTTTGAATGTGACATTTGTTATGTTTTGCAGGAATATGTTTTAGTATTTTAGTTATTAGAAATAGTATTTTGAATGTTAAGGTTTTGACCATTAAGACGGACAAGGAAGTGCGGTATAAACACGGAAATTGTAGCGAGGTCGCGGGAGAGTTCGTTAAACGCGGAACACGGAACTCGCTTTGCTTTGGTTTGTTTTAAGATGACAACAAGGAAGCTAGACGGGTTATAAAGTATAATCCGAATCTAGAATGGGGGGCAGAGGATGGTGGTCGATGGGCCAGAGTGGACTGGTCGGGTGACCAGTTAGGGGCTGCGAGTTAGGCCAGTCTGTTAAGGTGTTGGGCCGGTAGCTAGGCCAGTCTGTTATTATCGCGTGTGGCCGGAAAAAGTTGGGCCGGTTCGTCGTGCAAAGTGCGGCCAGGAAATCGGGACTTGGAATTCAGCTCGAGATTTGGACCATCGAGATACCTGTGGAGACATCAAACTAAGTGAGCAAACCAAAGTATTTCAGTCTATAGTTAGAGTCACGTATTATTCAGAGTTTTGGGATCATTCAGATAAAAGTAACACGCTTTAGTTTGCCAATACCGTAATCCAGTCTGTCTTATAAAGGTCAATACCTAGTATAAGAGATGTATGTAGCATAGGTGTAGCTAATGTGAGAAATTGTGTGTTATCTATAATTGTAAAGGCGTACAAATAAATTAATGTTAAAATAAGTATTTCCACTGAACCGCTGATGCATTGTTGTTATTGATCTGTCCCCTTATTTAACTTAATAAAGTATTGTTCGAACCCGCGAATAAAGGATAGAAATCTTAACCTATCACATTTTGGGCTAAAAATTAGAAAAGCAAGTATTAAAAACAAATTAGCCATATCGAATGAAAATAACAACTACACATACCCAACTGCCAGTTTTCACGTGTCCTACACGAAATCGGCGTTCAGTTGAATGGGCCTTAAGAGCAGAGAAAAAATAAATAAATTATGAAAATTAGGTTTTATTTTCCAGTCCAGCTCTCAGTCAAGTATGATTCGTTCACTAAACACATAGTTTTGAATAAAATAAACGGTACCAG
>JAGFPH010003023.1:28068-38187 GCA_018207615.1 Philaenus spumarius
TTATTTCAGTTTAATTTTCCTTCGGCTCGCATTAAAATGCTGAAATATTGAAATCATGCGATAATTTTTGTGTGTTTGTCTGTTAACACGATATATAAACACTCACTGACGTCGTAGAAAATGTGTATAACTGTGTAAAATTTCCTGGTCCTTTACAGACGCCAATCTCATTACAATAATTATTGAGTATAAGTGAATAAAGGAACGATAAATAAAACAACACACATCATCGTCCACATATAACTGTGTATATAATGATAAAACTCTATTATACAATAGTGGAAAATTATTTGTTATAAACTTATGACTAAAATGTACAATGAAGTAGTTAAAATATTGAAACGAAATTTACAAGAATGGAACCTCCCTCCGGCTGCCATGATCACTGTTGTGCAAGGAAGTGCCTTCAGTCTCTGAAATCATCAATACAATGTTTACAAAATTACATCATTTTATGTTTCTTCATAATTTTTTTAAGATGAAAATAAATGCGGTAAATGTGTTTTAAGTTATATACTTAATAATAAACAATTAAACTACATAAATTAAAAATCATCTGACAGTACAAAAAATTAAGAGGTATATTACACTATAACCTAAACATCCAGTTTATTTCATCAAAGATTTTAATGAAATTTGAGAAATTTTATTTTTAATTTCATTAGAATTTTAAGAAATTTGACTAAATAAATTGTTCATCAAACTTTGATCAAAGTTGAACCGATTAAAATTAGTTCATGGGTCCGGTCCTCCTAAAATCGAGAAACCCATTGATAAGTCAAGTGGTTCTAGGTCGGGTCATTTTCAAGATATGTAGACTCAGCATAAATGTTTAAAATATATATTTTAACTCCTATGTCAAGTTTCAATTCGATATATTAAAATTCAGCTAATTTAGAATGAGCCAATGCTTCATATATGAATGAGATTTCAACTTTTAGTGATTTCCCCTGCTGCAAAATACATACCTGCATTATCGAATTTTTTCCAGACAAACCATTGCTCGGAGGAAAGAAATACATATAACCTTTTTTATTGAAAAATACTTCCCCTACACGGTGGTATTTTTAATTTTTCTTTATCTTCATCCCAGCTCAAAATATTAAGGATAATCGAAAAAAAGTTTTTCGATTTTTTTTTTCGACTTTGGGAAATTGATGGACTGGTAAACTTTTTTTTAATGTTAATCTACATACTTAAATGTACTTATAAAAAAAATCAGCCTTATTGTAAATTACTGGTAGTTGTAACCTACACCGACTGGGCTATTAGGTAACTTCCTAACCTTAAAATATAAGACTTTTCATATATTCCTTGTGTTCCTTTCCTTTTATAATTCAACACGAACATTATTATTTTAGTTTTTATATTATTGATTTTCTATGAACTATATTCCCTTCTTTGAATAAAAGGATCAATTATTTCACATAGAAAGTTAAAATCATCAACATTTATTCTTAAGAACCGTTTATATGAATCACGATCTTCCAACTGTAATCCTTATATATTATTTCTCAAAAGTTTTTTTTTTTTTTGTCGATATCTCCCTTAATTCTTCATCAAAATTAATTATTGAAGCATCATTTTATGTTCCCCGCTATTGTCGAAAAATAGACAATAGCTTAAAATTCATGTTTTTGTTACATTAATTGATTAAGGAAACTTTTAAACTTTGGACCTCAGCTCCAATTAGCTCGAATTATCGGGACCCTACTCAGGGTGTCCACCAAACCATTAAAAAAAATTCATGAGTAATTCCAGGTTAATTTTCCAAAATTTCCAGGTCCAAACTAACAATCATAAAATACAAAATTTAATAGTTGTATAGGTTCATATGAAAAAAAAAATAGAATGTTACAATATTTGTCAGTGTTATTAAAAGAATAATACATTTTCTTACTTTAACCTTTTGCGCTCCATAGGCGAACTCAGTCCGACTTCGCTAATTTGCCGTTGCGCTCCACTGTCGGACTCATTCCGACACACGTTTTAATATGATTTCTATGTTCTAAACAAGTGTAGAATCTGTGGTTTTCGGTCTAACGAGACTTCAATGTTGTTAAAACAGTTTAGAAACCAGTGACAGATTATATTGGCTGTGGAATATATTTTATATCTCTCTGAAGTTGAGCAGCTGTTTGCCAGTCATGATCAAGAAATACAAATAGCATCGTCTTTTATCTTGCGCCTTGTAACTTTTGTTTACGCTTTTTCAAGTGGTATTTATTTTTACTGTAAGTTATTATTTTGCAGTTTTGTGTAAATTTTGTTAATGTAAATAATGTAAAGATCTTGTTTTTGTTTTATTTTGTGTTGAGAAATGGCAACTGTTTCAACTATACGTTAATGTGGTTATGTACCATTATTTCGCAAAAATTTTATTGTTAAAATAAATTTTTGAATAAATATAAATACAACTGACATCCTTAAACAGACATATTTACTGTAAAAACTATTTTTAAAGCTCTAATCACTTTTAAATTCATAAAAAAACCTATTTTTTAAATTTTTTTTACCTAATATATTAAAAATAGGCCTACTCAATAAAAAAATGTTGTAAAACCTCAAGAATATTTTTAAAATTATTTATTATGGTCACATTTAGTGTAATAAAGTATTTTAAAGGCTCTAAACTCTATTATTCTTATTTTTAATTTCAATACAAAACAAAATAACCGATTGATTTTTTTGACCGATTATATTCAAAATAGGCCTACTCAATGAAACATTTTTTATTTAATCTTTCAACCATTTTTTTATTATTCTCTGTTTTATTCCGAACAAAATGATATATAATAACTTATGTTTACTATTTCTAGGAATATTTTTGCGAATTTACAAAAATAATTCTGCAAACAGTAATATTTTAATTGGAGCTGGTGGAGCAGCCAAGTGTCAAATAAATAGAGTGCAAAAGGTTAAGGATTGAAAATATCTCAAACGCATATTGATTCTCGCAATGTCAATCTCAGATCAGTTTGTTTAAACAATTGTGTTGGCAAAAACAACTATAGTTTAACAATTGAATAAGTTGTGAAATGATAACGGCTTTCAAAAATCTTATGTTAACTACAATAAAAATAATAATAACCATATTTCACAACCTACAATTAATGCCTTGTAAATGAATAACTTACGTTTGGAAGGCTAAAGTGTAAATTAACCAAGTAAGAAATTTATTTAAATTAATTGTCATTGTCTCTGATTAAATATTGTAACTGTTTAAATGAACAAAACCGAAATTTAACAGATAACGAAGAACCCAAATAATGTTCACAACAATTAAAGAGAACACAAATAACAATTATAACATAGGACAGTAGAAAATAAAAACAAAATGACAAGTTAAGCCCCGTCCACATTTGCAGACGTGTCTGCGAAAACATTGTCGGCCGACTGTCCGCCGACAGTCTGTGTGTTTCTGGAGACAAAAGACAATGTTTTCTGTTTTCCAAACGAACGGGAAACGCGCAGACTGTCGGCCGACTATCAAACTACTAGACTTATACTGTAAAGTGATATTTGGTACATTTTATACTTTTGTAAAGAACATAACATAACAATTTTGTTGTTCTTATTATATCAATAAAATTGTGAGAGTAAGTAATACGTATTTTTACCCCTTTACTTTTTATTTGAAATTAAGAATAGTATATTTCAATATTAGTCTTTAAAGTGACCTTTTTCATATTACAGAACATATATTAATATTTAATTTTTAGTGAAAAACTATTGTTTGAACAATATAACTAACAAAATATTGTGTTTGCTTATGTTATACATAAAGAGAGATTAAAAAAATAAAAAATTACAATATGCTAATTCTCACATACATATGTTTAATGACCAAACGCGTTTCAACGACAAAGTCATCATCAGTGATACATGAGCTACAACTAAAAACTAATAATTAGTTTAGCCTAGGACTAAGCTACATATTTATATCCCTCTACAAGAGTGGACATGGTCTTAGCGTATAAACAACCAATAGGTTTATGGTAACAACAGAAAGTGAAATACCACAGTCAATAGGAAAGAGAGGGAGGGTAATATTAAACGTATGTGTGTGAGAATTACTGTATTGTTATTATTATTTAATAATAAATCAGCCACATGATTTAGAAAGATAAAGCACGCACAAGCTAAAACCACGCCCTCTTCAGTCACCATGTCGTCAAACACTGGCTTTCTAGTGTGGACGCAAAACAAGACAGAGACTCGAATCACAAACTGTGTCGGCCGACAGTCTGCAAGTGTTGACGAGGCTTAAGAAAACTTGAATGTATATTAATTATGTAACAATGTAATATATTAATCAGGGCATATGGTTATAACCTTTATAAGAGACATTAAACAAAAGTACAAAACTTCTCTAAAATGAAGAATAACTTAAATATCCATCGCTTATAAAACAATTGCATATACTATATATGTCAAAAGTTAACAACTTTTATTAATGAAATAAAATGTATTATCTCAAGTATATTGTCCCTTCAAATTATTTCAGGTATTTCAAAACCATAACGATGTACTACGACTCTTTAACTGTAAACATCGGTTTTCCCCTATCCAAAAACATATAAAACGATACCCCACTCTGAATTATTTTCAAAATGTTGACCCAAAAACGTGACCAAGACGCACTTCGACTCACGCTAGAAACCTCAAAAGCTTTTCAACTCTTCGATATAAAATTACGAATATTGTGGCACCACTAGAAGTTTTCTATGATATCAGTGAGTGTGTATACATCGTGTTAACAGACAGACACACACAAATTATCGCATGATTACAATACTTCGGCATTTTAATGCGAGCCGAAGTAAATCTAGTAAAACAACTAAAATTTAGTTTTACATAAGTGTATTTCGAATCAACTAATAATAATATTTAAATGTGCAGCTAATAATCAGACATCGGAAGTAATTTTTAAGTACTTAACGTTTATTAAAACAGCCACATCAAATAATCACTGATTCCAACGTGGGCGACAAGAGCGATGCCACACAAGCGACATCAGTGATACGATTAGGTAGATTATTGTGTTCTACCTGAACTGGCAATGCGAGAGACACCGGCGGTCATATCCTTGAGCTAACCACTTTCACCAT
Source organism: Philaenus spumarius (assembly GCA_018207615.1). Classification (NCBI taxonomy): domain Eukaryota; kingdom Metazoa; phylum Arthropoda; class Insecta; order Hemiptera; family Aphrophoridae; genus Philaenus; species Philaenus spumarius. The sequence continues at coordinate 33,180 of JAGFPH010003023.1, forward strand.
GTTCTCTAAGGAGAAAACTCGTACAAGTTGATGCTTTTGGACAGTTCGGTATTGACGAATGCGTATTTAAAAAGGAAGACGATTATTGAACGAAGTGAAAGAAATGTTATTTATAAAGAAAGGCCAGTATATGGCGAGTTTCATCATCTTAACACAAGGTTACGTAAGTATCCGGAATTTTTTCGTAATTACATGAGAATGGCAATAATAATGAATTACTCGAGAAATCAGACATAATGAACACAAGAACTCACAAAGACATGAACTGCACTGCAATGCTTGCTTCTAATCCTAGATCGCTGGTGCCGTCTGAATCGTTGGCGCATACTACATGTGAGACACGGACTACACGCTACCGCAGCGACAAAAGACAAACTGATTTGATATTTCAAAATTCACCCATATAGGAATCGGCGTAAACACATGCTAAAATTCTTATCGAGTAACGTATCGGCCTCATCCCGGTAAAAACACCAAATTCAGAATAACAGTAGGGTTGGCGATAGTTCGATAGCACTATCGATAATATCGACAGCCATCACTATCGGAAAGTCTATCGATAGACATTGAACTTCAAACAGTTCGACGTTATCAGTGAAATTCTCCGTTCCTTTGTATTCCATCATCAATTTCACACGACGTTATGTTACGTTACACAATAATCAGCCGAGCTGGCACATGGTGAGCGACGCGCCGGCCGGCTGGTGACTTCGTTGTGTGTCGACAATATTTTGAAATTTCCAGGTTTATCAAATAAATCACACATAATTCACGGATTTCTTCCCGGTAGGAAAACTTCACGCACAATTCCCGGTTTTCCAGATTGGTGGACACCATGCTATTGTACATTATCAGGGATGTGCAAATAGTTCGAAAATAGATTCGAATCCATCTCTGGATTCGATAGTCGAATCCGCCATGCAAAAATATTCAAATTTGTATTCAAAAACGAATCCGCTAATCCAGATTCGGTTCAAAAGATCGATTAGTGACTGAAAAGATTAAAAAAATTTCCAAGGATAAAACAGTACGAATGAGAAAAAAGTAATTAACGGTTTTGAACAGAGTATGTTGCACCATTTATGCTGCTATGAATTAAATATTTCACTGCAGCCTATAAGTGATGCAGTTGATTTTTTAATTTTTGACATTACCTGATTTAATTAGCCTATTAAATTTGTATTATGATATTCATTTAATAATTAATTATTATTAACTAAATTATGATACCACTTAGTAGGTGGGCTGTATTTGATTGTGTTAGATTCCCAATAAAAAGAAGTTGGACTTGGATACAATGTTAGTTTTTAATATAATTTAATTTTAAAATAAGCTACTCACAGTGCAATAAATAATAATTTTTGTAAACACCTTTTAAAATGTATAATTTTTTAATATTTGGTATCAATTTGACAAACTTTAGAGATTCGGATTAGATTTGAATTCGTAGACTTGAGATTCGGATTCGTAGGCTTGAGATTCGGACTCCATTCGGATTCGTAATTAGACTAAAAATATTATTCGGATTCGTAATTAGCGTACAAATATTATTCGGATACGATTCGGATTCGATCTAGAATTTCTGGATTTGCACAGCCCTGTACATTATAAAAAAAAAAGTATTTCTCTTTTAATAAAAGTCATGAGTAATGTTGCCAATAATAGTAATACGTTTAGTTGTTTGTCCTTTTACACAAGGAAACAAAAATATGATTTCCTGTTGGTACATCTTTATAACATTACTCTGATGTTTGGTCCCTTCGTTGATGCTATAACCAAACTCAACTGTAGTCTGCTAGTTTATGATACTAAAAGAAAAATTGTCGCTAGGAATTAACTGCTTTTTATAACTGAAAGTATGAGGTATATTAAGATATGATTAATTAAAAAACAAAATAATTTAAATTTAAATAAATCTTCCTAAATTTTTAGCTTAAATTTGTTTGCTAACTGTAAAGAATGCATTACTTACTGGATTCAATATTTATGTTTATGTTTGTGCTTTCGTGGAGGCGGTGAAGCTGGAGACATAGGGCGCGAGTGTTTACGAAGAGGCGTTGGTGAGTCGGAAGGATCCCTCCTGGAACGTGACGAAGGCGTGGATGGAGATCTATACTTTGACCGTGAAGGCGGCGGCGATATAGTAGGAGATCGACGTTTACGCGAACTGCTAGGCGACCCACGTTTTGATCTGGAGGAAGATGGTGATGTCTTCCGACTGTGTGGTGATCTCGATCTTTGGGACTTACGTGGACTACGACTTCTTGATCTGTTTCAAAAATATTTAGAAAGTATAGTAAATTTTCAGTTATAATTAAAATAAAAAGGGTGTTTCATAAAAAATAGTATAAACTTAAGAAAGTAATGTTTTTTTTTTAGACTTAAAGAGGGTTTTACACATACAGTTTTACTATGGTTATTGTACAGAAAGAAACTGTGTCTGGAGCTCCATTAATTATTTTTTTTCAATTCTGAGCTGCTCTTAGTGTTATTATTTTGTACTAGTAACAATATAGAGTGTCTAAAAATATACATATACACTATTTGAATGGTTGTTGCTAAAAACAATCATAGATAGTAACGGCAAAAACAAATCAGCTGATAGTTGAAAACATCTCTTTTCAGTAAGTAACTAATTGATATCATTTGTTATTTGTGTTGTTGTTTGTTAACATGGCTGAAGTTCAAATTCTTTTTTACCAACATAAGTGGCTTTTGAAGTGTTATTGGAAGTCTGAGAGTGTTCCCAATAGTTGGGAAATAGAATTTGGAATACCAAAAACAATTACAAGAATTTGTGCAAATTTGAAGCTGACGAAATAGTAGGAAATGTGAACAAAGATATGAAAGAAGAAACATCACAATGAGTAATGAAAATGCCGCTTCACGATCTAAGAAAAAATTAGTATTGCAGATCTTTACACGATCCCGAAAGAAATCTTTCTGATTTAAAGATTTTATTGTTTGGTCGTACGAAGCCATCTTTAAATTTAATGGGACAATTAATAGGCAGTTATTTTCTGGGTTATTGTAAATCAATACATAATTAAACTAAAGAGTGTAAATTTACCAACCTCAACATACAAATTATGGAGCCTAATATATAAAAAATAATGACAAAGTGCCTATTTAACTAATCTATATTTAAGATTACGGTTTTACCATAGGCTTTGGCTTAAATTATTACTTGCTAATTGGTTCTTTAAAGATTAATAAATTGAAATAAAACTAGATATAAAGTAATACACCTAAAGTAGATTTTATTAAACTTTAAAGAAAACACATAGTTTGTAATGAAAACAGCGTAGAGACAATAAATTAACAATGGACAACAGTATTAAAATTATACAAATGATTGCGATAGATAACATCTGTTAAATTACATACATGATTTTTCACCACAGATGCGGATTAAATTGCAGAACAATGCGAGAGTCATGTTTCCATTTGTTTAAACATTCTGGTTGTTTTGGAAAAGAATTTAAATAAAATGAACACATTATTATTTTCATAGCACACTAAAGGAGAAGCACTTTGGCATTGTATTTTCCAAAATATTAAAATTAATGAGTCACAGAGGATTTAAACAATTTTCGACTTCTCTCTAGAGCTCACTATCATTAGTAAATGCCTAAATATATATGATGGAGTAAAGTAGGAGCCTCCTAAGTTCCTTAAAAAAATAGTTTTAAACCTAAAGTAGAATACCTGACTTATGACATATTAAAAAGGTCAGTCAGGTTTTGAGGTTAGCAAATATTTACCTGTGAGACCGCTTTATCGATGCCGGAGGGCTGCTGGAACTACTTCTTGATCGTTTTGATTTCCGCGACCTGTAAGACCAAAAACAATTGTTTGCATAAATTAATTTAACTGATGTATAATAATTGTTTCATTACAGGTTTCCTTCAGAATTTCGTTAATTCATTTCCCTGACTTTCCCTGATTTTTCTCAACTTCCCTGATACACTCACGGCATATTTTGAAATACCTTTACTCAACTAAAATATATATTTTTTAAATAACTAATAAAGCCATAGTTTTTCAGATAATTTGTAATAATGAGTTCTTGTAAAATTGTATTTAATGTATAATAAATGCTTATAAACAATAACTCATTTTATGGTTTACAATAAATAAATATTTATTGATTTCTTTACAACATTAACTCAACAAATATTACTTTATAATACAAATTCTCTAAATTTCAATATGAACACAATTATAATTCACTTATATTTTTCTCAGGATATCTGGGTCCGGCTTATAAGTATACACATATTATTAATTAACAACAAAATCTTATCTCCTAAATTTTCTTTAACTTTTCTAAAAAGTTCAATAAATTTTCTTTTAATAATTTGGATCTATAATTTTCAATTAAAATGTTAATCCATAAGTTTAAAGTTATCACACAAGTTTAGTCAAAGTTCAAATTTAGAAAAGTTTATCTTTAAATAGAATTACATTATGGTTGGATATTATTCCCTATATCAAAGATCACTAAAGAATAACGTTGTGTGGCGGCCAATAGGATGGGCGCGCAGCGCTGCCATATCTACTAGCTTCAAACACTTCTGGTATTTACCGCTCGAGGCTTGAGCGCACAGTTTAGAGAAATATAAATGCGTTGAGTCAGCCGCATTCAGTTAGAAGCGCAGGAAGAACGTGACAACGTCGCACTAAGGCGATTGAAGCGTTCAAGGTTTCGGTGTACACAAGCCTGTCCCTCAACGGTATTCTTTCGTGGTCTTTGATATGGAAATTGTAGGCTTCATTTTCAATTTGACTTCATCAGAATTTTATAAAATTATTAGCGAATTTCCATAGGAAAAATGAGCTATTGCAGTGACCCTTATGGTAAGACCTAAGGTCGAGCACCGATCATGGTCCCCAAGACACGTTTTGATGTGTCATTACAAATTATATATAAATGTATATATGAGAGCACACTCTATCGGCCGCATTTTAAGTCTGATTTAGTCCAAATTTGGTATACACGTTGGTT
>JAGFPH010003023.1:38197-83958 GCA_018207615.1 Philaenus spumarius
GTCTATGTTGTTAGGAGGAGTGTGTTAGCCAAAAAAACTTAACAACTGGAAGCATGTTTTTTGACAGGAAGTAACAATGTATATGTGTGTTTGCACTCTAACGCCCGCATTTTAAGTCTGATTTGGTCCAAATTTGGTACACTTGTCGGTGTTCCATGTCGCTCAGACAAGTTTGTTAGCAAAAAAAATCCAAAAAACCGGAAGCACGTTTTTTGCCCGAAGTAACACATGTACATTTTATGTGTTCGCTCTCTAACAGCCACATTTTAAGTCTGATTTGGTAAAAATTTGGTACACACGTTGGTGTTCTAAGTCGCTCAGACAAGTTCGTTGGCCAAAAAAATCCCAAAAACCGGAAGCACATTTTTTGCCCGGCAGTAACACATGTACATTATGTGTTCGCTCTCTAAAGGCCACATTTTAAGTCTGATTTGGTCCAAATTTGGCACACACGTTGGTAGTCTATATCACTCGAACAAGTTCGTTAGCCAACAAAATTTTTGTTTATGACCGGAAGTAAATGTTTTTTGATATTTTTCGACAGGAATTAAACTTTTTTAGGGTTTTATCTAAAAAAATAAAATCATTTAGGATTTTAATCTGCACATTTTATTTTTTTACGCGACCGTACAGCTCGCTTGGTTTCCCCAAAATCGATTAAAACGTAAAATACCATAAATGTAAACGGTTCAAATGCTCGTAAGGGATTTTACTGAGTGGGCATCTGGCCCTAATTTGTACGCTGCAAGCGAAGCGAAGCAGTCCATAAACCGAGGTCGCAAAGACGAGGTGCAAACTAGCAAAGCGAGTGGAACGAAGATGGAGACTTAGGGGCAAACAAATTCTACTAATATATTTTGTACACAGAGGAAGCTATTCAGCGCTTTCATGATTAAATCAATTTCTCAAATAGTTGATTGAAACCCTAAAACATATAAACTCAATTTTAGAAATTCGCTTAACTCACGTCAGCAGTTGAGCTGCGTGGTCGAATTATTTGTCTTCTTATTTCATTTTAAGCTTATTTAAAATTACAGTCTTCTTCTTTGCCTCTTTATACAATTGTTTTTTTTTATATATTATTAAAATTTTACTTTTTTTTTCACAAATTAAAACATATAGCTAGTTGCTAAGAGATTTACTGTATTCAACTTTAACTATTATCATAAAGTGCTTTAAAAAGAACCAGAAACCTATTCTATTTCATTCAGTTACAAGAAAAATGTTAGACAACATTTGCTTTATATTTTAATAACATAAATTCTATTGCATATATTTTCGCCTCCTCCTTCTACACTGCGTCCATTTTGCTTAACTCACCATCCATGGACCACAGAGAAAGCATGAGCACTTTACTAAATTACCACAAGAAAAAACCGATTTAATTTAAAATAAGCATTTTGTTTGCCAAGTATTAGGTGCAAGTTATTTTTTATCTTGAGTTTTTAGTGTTGGTACCATAAAACACTTCCTCAAAATACAGTGCTAAACATGAGAGGAAACAGAACATGTTCACTTTTAGTGTTTAGATTCCAATTAACTGAACTCAATCTATAATGTCTAATCAGCAGCCTCCCTCAATCCCAACATTCAAGTTTTAGATTTTTCCAGAACAAACTAGGCTCACTCAAATATATAATAAAAACTCAAATTTTAGAATCACCCATTTATTAACTTAAAAATATACTATTCTTTTAGTATTTTTTGGACTTCTAACGTACTGCTGGAGATGTTATCATAAAAAAACTGCTTCAGCAGTTTGTGTTACGGCGCAAGCTGGATCAAAGAAAGATTCCTCAGTTTGTTTTGCATCATCGATGAATCAACTATATGAAAAATTATGCTAACCTTTTTTACAAGTTCCCTGAATTTTCCTTACTATTTTTTGTTTCCCCGACTTTCCTCTGACTGTAGGAAGCCTGCATTATCTCTTTTAGCACAAGTACAAAAGACCTATTTCAGTACAATACTTACGATACTTCACGGATTTCTTCAGGCGAAGAACTTCTTCTGCTTTCTCTTTTATCGGATTTTTCCTTTTTGTCTGCATTCCTTTCACCTCTTTCAGCCTTAAAAAACAATTCATAAATTAAAATACTATCAGCATTTTTTTTTACAAACTACATATTTAAGTTAAGAATCCATATTGTATTCGAGTCTCATCTATACTACATTCAATTGTCTGGGACATGCACAGCTTTGTGCTAATCTACACATAATATAAAACAAAGTCTAATGGACCGATTTTAAGAGGTTTCGTTGCATTCTTTGATAACCTCTTTTGGAAGGTTTATATGAAATAAAAATTAGTTTATTTCAAAATGAAGTTGTTTAGTGTTGATTTCAGTAAAAAACTCAAAATAAAACCGTTTTATTCATTACTTTGCTTAAACTGGTAAAATTATTGATAGACAAATTGTTAGGTTCAAAAATATCTACAAAAAAGTTCAGAAATGATATGTGTATGCATTATTGATTTCCTACAATAACCAGTTGACCATAAAATTATATAATTCAGTAGTTTTGAAGCACAGGGACTTTTTAACTCTGATTAACTAACCTGCCTGCAAACGCATGACCAGGGACCCCCCACATTAGCTGGGATTTATTAGAATACTATTTATTCTGTAGCGATATTTAGCTGTACCTTTGTTTTCTAACTTGAATGATTTCAGTTAGTTCACTTTATGTCAAATTTTTTTTTCTAAAGCCAAATTAATTGTTTTTCACAAATATATTTTTGATCTTTTAGAAACCAATTTAGTTGCGATGTTACCATATAGTGCAATAGGTCTGTAGAATTCCATTTCATTCTCAGCTTTTAAAGTCTTTAATATTGGTTTTTCCTTAGCTTTACTCTAGTCGAAAGCGAAGTTCAGGTTTTCGATACAAAAATTATTATAAAAAGACAAAGGAACGTCTCAAATGCCCTAGGTCCCAAGCTTTTAAACAAATTGAGGGAAGATATTGCCTGTTCGTGTTTTTCTTTATTGAGTGTTATTTTTAAAATAGTGTGATCTAACACTTGAAATCATTCATAGCAGACCTGATTCAGCATCATTCGATTTAATACTATTCAATTAGTTTGATTTACAAGGCCCATGTAAGGTAGAAACTAGAAACCCTTGCATCCTTAAACACGTTAAGATAGAATTAGGTAGAATTTTGCCTTAAACATGTTTTGTGGTATAGTATCCATTACTTTTCTAGTGTAATGTTATTTAACCCTCCAATGGTTTATTGACTCTGTATTGGCTCTGTTCTTACAGTGAATTATTTTAGAGCTGCACCTGATATATGGAAATAAACAACTATAGTAAACATAGCTGATCATGCACGATGTTGTTCAATCCATAGTGAGTCCATAGTTGATTTAGTTTTGTTTACAAAAGTATATATTTTTAAAATTTCATATTTATTTGGATTGACATCTACAGCTACATGGTAATATTGTTTCATTCTTGTTATTTTCTGAACAAAATAATATATACTTCATTTGAAAAATGAATTTAAAACAAATTTAATATAACACTGCATATACCGCAAAATAGGCTAAATAACAAAAAGAATATATTGTTAATCATCGAAGGATTGGTTAAGCGAAATATTTTATAAAGTGGTTTCCATAATTACAGCAGAAATATATCTAATTCTCATACTAAAACAATATTTCCAATTACTTTAAATATTAGTAAATTACCTTTCTGAGTAACTTGCGACGGTAATGTTCGACTTGGTGAGAAATAGTAAAACCAGATTTGAGACTACGTTTGCCAGATTCTACTTCATCTTGGTATTGCACTACTTTTACTTCGATCTCCCTTAATTTGGCTCTACGAAGTTCATCGGTAGAATCCCTGGAACATAATACATAGATACCTCAACAAAATCGCTTAGTCTACACTTCATTATAAAAATTATGTCACTAAAATTTAGTATAATGGACAAATTTCAAAATAAGATTAATTATTTTTTGAAATATGAAAGGCCCAACTAAATAACATTAAAATTTGACAAGTGGGAGTCACTCTTCCACAAAAGGTTCTGTACAATCAGCTGACTCAAGATAGTGACACCAGACCTTGAGGGTTGCTCGAAAACAAAGGGAGCTTGAAGCAATGTTTCAGTCAGAAATTATATTGTTATTGGAATGTGCCTGGTAAAACCTATGACTTGAACACAAAAATAAAGAGATATGGATATATCTGATAGCTTCGGAAGCTCAGAATTTATATGAAATAAGGTCTAAGATGATTTGAAACTGCCTAACTAAATCATGACTGGGAGCCATTAACGACACACAACTTTGGTGGGTTTCTTAACACGTAGAATTAAGTGAAAATAAATATGTATATGTACGGCTAAGAGAGCATCAACAGTAGAAAAGGAAAATAGCAATACCGGCTGTTGATGATTGTGCAAAAATGAAGGCTTCTACAGAGCATTCCGCAATACCTGCCATCACAGCAGAAAAGTCGTGTTTACAGCGGCTGCAAAAATTGTAACTATGATCCCACCTAAACATAACTTTTACCGCAGCATTTCTCGTTTGTGTGATAATTTATTGAACATTAAAGGGGAATTTTAAATTAGACGAGGAAATATTTTACCAATTCACAGAATTATTCAAGGTATACAGGCGGCATTGGCATTCCATATTCGAGAAAAACTTTTACAGAATCTTTTAACAAGTTGTTAAATAGCACAAAAGTATTTGCATTAGTAAATTTTTCTTTTTTAAAAGTTTAATACATCATAAGATATGTAAAAATGCACAAAGACTAAGTCATATTTAACTTCAGATATTTAGAAAGCATTATAAAACAATTGAGTAGGACGAAAAACGGATGTAGAGCCAACACACAAACGGTACAAATTGTTTCCTTATAAACAAACATTATATTAAATAAATAGATACTATACTTGAATTTTAAATAAAAATACTTAATCCTAACCTATAGTATCCCAATCAATAATATATATTATGAAATTATTTTAGTAAATAAGCAAGTTATTTATTAAATATACTATGAAAACAATAATTAGACAAGTTAAAAATTCGGGAATTATTTAATTTTTTTTCTATTTCATCAAAACCCTTACTTTTAATTATTATAATTTTATAAAGTTCATGGGTAAAACTTAGAGTAGGGTATTTCCTCATCATTTCAATAAATTTGTATGTTTTAACAATTTTTCCAAACTTCCGAATTGAGGTTGGCAAGATAAATTTGTGTTGAAAGCGCAAAATTTGTGGTAAAAAAATGCTGCCAACATTACAAAATATTTGCTTTGGTTTGAAGCTGTGACAGAGCATAAACGAGGTTCTGTTTCAACTCGACCGTTTGGTATTTCGTCTGTCTAACAATCCTTTTGTTATGAGAGTACACCCAAACGAATCGTTTGATTTTCTTCACATTTGTCATAAATCTTCCTTAAAGTCAGGAAAAACAACATATATGTATAGTGATTTTTAATTCCGATCCAATATGGCGGTCTTTTTAATAGTCCCATATCATCAAATATCTGTTTTATTTCTCATTCACGCCAAATGCGTTGTTCGATTTTCTTGAAATTTTACATTAATATTCCTTGAAGTCATTTAAATCGACGATTGGAAGAATTTTTATTTCTTGAATAATTGTTTTTATTAAACGTAAGACAGTCAGAGAATTCGTTCAATTTTAAACAGCCCTGTAATCCAGTGCAAATGTCGAGACGTTTAAATATGTCATTCTATTGATAAAATGATACCCTTTCTCAAGATACACCAATCAGCAAGGTGTAACATTTATATTATTATTTTAGCCTGTGTTCTCAACTATTTGTTATTTTTTAAACATTTCTTAACACAGTTTCTTGTGGTATTTTAAACAGTCACTAATGTGTGATATTGTTTCACATTAGTGTTTCACACCGTTGTATGGTACATTTCTAACAATTGACATGTTGCTGCCAACTGCCGCCCCAAAAGTTGAAACTAAAAAACCATACAACTTAATGCTACATCATACAAATGGGAAGCAACTAAACAAGTTGTTCACCCAAAAAACCATTAAGTTTTTGGGGGATAATTTACTTTTACATTTAGAGCAAAAATGCACTAAGGACAGTCATAGCAGTGGCAAGGATGGTTCGGAGCAAACAAAACTAGAAAAAGAATTTATGAAATGTAAAATGTTTTTTGAATTTTTATTCATAAGAGATCTCTAGCTCAAATCTTGCCGAATCCTGTTACAAAAAAAATTTGTTCCATTTTACAATTACATTATTCTTGTGATAACTAATACAGCCCAACGCTGCAGTGACCAAGTCCTGGAAGTCTGGCAACATATCGTTAAAAAACCAAAATGACATATTTACTTTGTAAATTAATAACAAAAATGGTGTGATGTAATTACTACTTAAAATTTAACATTTTAAAATGTTGCAAAGTTTGTGTCTAAGTTACTTTCACACGACCAAACCATCGGTTCACAGAGTTGTATGGAACATTTCTAACAATTAACATGTTGCTACCAACTGCCGCACAAAACTTGGAACTGTAAAAACCATACAACATCATAGCATTCGGGAACAACTACACAACTTGTTCAGTTTAATCGCATTTGGCAACAATGGAATAACTAGATTTTAGATGTTGAAAGATTTACAGAATAATAAAAGCCTAAATTATATTTAGAACTAATTTATAATAAATTGACTACATGTGGAGAAATACAAAAATTCATTGGTTAACATTTACAATCAAGACTGCTATTATTTTAATATGGTATTCTCCATAAGTTCCTTACTGCAGTAGTATTTTTTGGTTTTTGTGGAATCGTACCCTGAAGTTAAATCTGAAGTGAGATGTAGGAGTTAACCTTAACATTATTATTTGTATCCTTAATTTAAAATAAAATGCCATCATAACATCCAAACTTGTTATTTTATAAACTCGTTTGCTTGATTTTATGTAAAAGTCTTAATTATTTTTTTAAAAAAAGGTGTAGCCTACAGCAATAATTTTTGTGTTTTTATCATGTGGTCATCATTGTCTGCAAATCAAAAGGAAAAGTCAAAAATTAAAGAGCTCATTAATTTAGAAATAACACAAATGAATAATCACGGTTTAAATAAATGGATTCAATCAATAAAAATAAATATACAGGATTGTAACAGCAATAAAGAGTGTATAGAGAATGCCATTGTATTATTTTTAGTAAAAATATTTGCAGTTCTTACTATTACATTTCCTTTCTTTGAAAAACTATAAAATGTATTTTTATCCTAACAATTATTTGGACTATCAATTATCTAACATATTGAGAATACAAATCTAGTTGTGCAGCAGTTGTATGTAGACAAGTACGTTGCTACGGCATGGTGTTTCACTAGACCTACCTTGTATCCACACTATTACTTTCCTCTTGTGAATCCAAGTCCTGAGAGTTGCTATTGTTATTTGCTTGTTCCAACATTTCCCATTTACTTGTAGTCATAGCTTGAGCTTCTACTAACTCAGGATCCACGGTTTCCCATCTTGACAGTACAAAGCCTCCAGAACCTGAAGGTTTATTCGATCCATTGGTCTTGTCTTCTTGATCTTCCATCGGAGTTCCATCAATGTCTTCTTCCACTAAAAAAACATTAGAAATTAGAAATTAATTTATTCTTCCTTTTTTACAAACCTTGTAAAATATAATACATGCATAAATAAAACATAAACATAAGAAATTTACATAAATTAATGCATTAAAAATACAAAGGGAAGAATTAGGTACCCTCTATAGGAATCCTGTAATGAGGGTTACCTTTACTTAAAAAAACAAAATAAAATAAATTTATTTTAACAGAGTTCTACAGAAACAATGAATTTAGTGAGTTTAAGAAGTTTCACAGCAAAAATGGACTTTTTATATATATAAGCATCTTTTATGGAGCATAGAGATAACTGAGCTCAATCAGATTTTAAAACTGGTTAATGAATAAATAATAAAGCTTTTTGCATTTGCGGCTCTTCCTGTAGCGCACGAATCAAACAAAGCATACAACTTTAAAATAAATGCAGCAAAAGAAATTTTTAGAAAATTTGAAAACAAAAAGTGAGCTGGATTATACTACTTATTTAGGAGAGTGCCCACATTGTCGAGACTGAGCAGCCAAGATTTCAAGCGTCTCAGGAATTTTGGTTGCCTAGTACAATGTTTGATATATACCGGTAATTTGTTGTACAATTTCGGAGCTATATAAGAAAAAGAATTTATAAAACTTGTCAGCCTAGGTTTTGGAATAGGCAAGTTATGCCTAGAACGGAGTGATAATTTATACCTATTATATACAGTGGGAAATTGTCCAAGCACAGGAAACATTCAAGCACAATCAAATTATTCCTGGTTTTACTTTATGCTATCCAAACTAGCACCAAACAATAATAGTCAACAAGAGGTGGTTACAAGTGTTTTTTAAATCCTGAAAATGTATCTACTTATTTTTGTCATTATTCGTACAAACTTTCCTCCTGGTTTTAGGTCTTAGTAATAAAGAATAACTTCCTGAGTGATGATGGCCACATTTTTAAAAACAAGAAAGTTAATTTTTAAATAATTTGTATAATGTACAAGGTGAACAAAACTTTGCTTATGGAGATTAGTACAAAAATATAACAATTATTCAATTACACAGGTTAAGCTGCCAGAATATTTGCATTTTTATTGCAGCATTCATGAGATTCCCATGATAATTTACATGCTACTTAAAAAGATGTAATGATTCCAAAATTCGATATATAATAAGAAGTTGGTACATAATATCAGGGATCATTTCATAAACCATCAGTCGTCTGATAGCACCAATAAAAAATAAAAAACACACTTAGCCCATTATTTTCATATCCTATTTCAAACATTAATTTTTAGATCATTCGCTATGTTTATAAAACCGTATAGGCCCATATAAATGAAACAAAAAATATGACTTAAAAGGTTGAGAAGGGAGAAGAAGAAACACTGTTGCAAGAGGAAGGAAAAAGAATCATTTTTCAACTATAGGGACTTTGATACAAATCTTGGTAGAGGACAGTTGATTCCTCTGAAAAAACTCCAATTTATTGCATCATTTTTTTTTTTTTGGCAGAAACAAATTTATATTAGTTAGACTAAATACAAGAAGAAACAAGTTTTTACCACATTTGCAAAATCAATAATAACTAGGGACCTGAAAAAATCGCATTTTGCGATAAGTGCGATTTTTTTGCGAAATCCCAGGTTTAGTTGCGAAATCCATGATTTTTTGCGAAAAAGACGATTTTTCGCAAAATCGGTGATTTATTATTACTAAAATCGTAAATATAGATTGTTTCCAAAATGGCGTAATACTAACAGTAGCTTATTTCGTTATTATATAGTTTTATTAATGCAATTTTTCATAAAAGAATTCAATTTAAGACAGAGGTTATGCTTAGTAGGCCTACTATATTTCGTTTCTGTATACAAAGTTTTAAGACGCTATTTTAACGGATCGGACTGACATGTAAATAGTTTTTTGATTGCATGATAATTGATTATATACAGATCGCAATCGACTTTAAACATCCTGACAACAATTAATTTTCATATTGGATTCAAAGCTTTTCTTGTCTCGCGGACAGTAAAAAAAGTCCCGACGGCTAAGCATCATTCGTTTCAATTTTAGTGAGCAGTGAGCTATGATTTCGAATTCCGTTTATTTACTATTAGACGTTAATTTTATGAAGTTATAGTAGAGCGACGATTTTCAGAACTAATTAGGACTGAGGGACTTCTGACAATCAATTTGTTCGAATAATTTAATTCACTGTGTACTTGCTAATGTTCTAATGACTGGCAGCGTCTGGTCCGGCTGACGTAACAGCTGCCGCTGTTCCGTTGAGCGCATACACTCCCTGGAATGTTGAACTCGGCAGCGTCCGGCTGACGTAACAGCAGCCGCTGTTCCGTTGAACGCATACATCCCTGCAGTCTACAACTCATTCTACAACTACAACTGGACTATGACTATGCGAGACTATATCTTTTCTTTATATAAAAATGTTGTTACAGACAGGAGAACAAATTTAAAAATTGAAAATGTAGAATTGTTTACAACTCTTGCTTTTGAAGGTTGAGGTTCCTGTATAACCTCCAAATAAAACCTGGAAAGTCAGGGTAAATTTTGGTAATGTTTTAGTTTGTGTAAATTTTGTGTTTTAATTATTTTAGTTTAGGTTTTAGTTCCTATGTGAGCTTCTTCAAATTTCAATTTATTTTCATACTTTTTTCGAAGTAGTAATTTGAAGCATACATTAATAATTTATTAATTTAGTCTTTTAGATATTGAGTGAAGTTAGTCAGAATTTTCTTTATTGTATTTATATTATTTTGTATTTATTGACCTGTATTTTATAGCATGAACGTTACATAATACTTTTATGTATATATATATATATATGTTTTTTAAACTCTCTAAATTCTTAGTTTTCTAATTGTTGAATTTTCTGTGGGATGATGATTTAAAAAACTTTTAGTTTGTAATTAAGCTTTTTATATGAATTATGAATGAGTACAAAATGCAGAAGAATAAATGCTATTTTTACCAAAATAGATGCTATTTTCCCAGAAAATAAATGCTATTTTTCCAAAAAATAAATGCTATTTTTTCCGGTCCCTATTTTTTAATAACAAGTGTATAAAAAAACAAACAAAAAAACACCTCCAGCCAATTTGGTGAGTTAACTTTGGGTAATGATATTTCCCCACACCAGGGCTTCATGCTTTTGCTTCAAACATTAAAATTGAAAACCTCCATCAATCTTCATTCACCTCTTCAATTACCCAACCACCCAGGAAATTATTGTAAACATCCTATTTAATTTAAGTTAAAAATTGTTACCCATTTCAATCATCCTTCATCAGCCTGAGACTAGATTTAGAAATCACGACAAATATTATTTAATAGTAAGTTATGTTATTTGTTTTATTCAACTACAACAACTTTGTTTTATTGTAGTGCTATGACAACTGCAATCAGCTAGCCGGCAACAAAAATAATTGTAAACTTCAACCTGAGATTTTTTTAAAAACAGTACTCAATTTGTATTACAAAGTAATAAACCATTTGTTTGTGTAAGTTATGTTATTTGTTTTATTGAACTACAATAGTACTTTCCACGTATAAAGTAGTATTAATATCAATCATATTATTAGTCATACCATATATATAAATTATCCTAACATAAGAATATACGATTGCAATCTGCCTAGAGAGAATGAGTATTGTAAGCTTACTCCTAAGAAGTCTCGCACATTCCTACTTTAATTTCAATATCTTCAATGAGTACTTACTTGGAACTCCATCGATATCGTCATGTGTTGGTTGATGATTGAACGCACTTGCACCTTTCAACAAAGCAGCACCATCGAGAGGAACTCCGTCTAAATCATCATTGTCTATATCAGCTTCCATTTCATTGTCAGGTTCTGGCATGTCGATACTATCACCTCCTCCGTCTGCTTCAGACTCTGAAGGTTCTTCTTCTTCATCAGGTTCCTGAAACAATTACAGTACGTACTGGTAATTACGCTAAGCAGCAGAAAAACTTCAATAGGTAGCGTAGTGACTGCGTATGAGCTAGTTGCAATCAACAAAGTCGCATAGTGTATATGTCAACATTTATTAGTTATGTGAGACTGAGAATGATTTCTTTAGTCAACTAACAGATTAGTAATTCACTATTATAATAATTACTAATCTTTCATGAATAAATAATTCTGGAGAAAATTAAAATGCTAAGGTATATTGGTAAGAAGTAAATAAATCATATGGTATGGTTTTAAGTACAGTACTAACAATTTGTGAAACACTTGGTCGTAGAAGAAACACACTTGTGAGCCTACGACGTCCATGGATGCAAATATAAAATTGTAGATAGAATATACATTTCTTAACCCAAGCAGAGTGAGCAAAAGGTATATTTAGGTTCTCCAAACAAATATTGAATTGTACATGTCTTTAAGAGAACACTGATACGCAATTCAGGAAAATAATGTTTGCCCGGCTCTACTGATAAAGCCAAGGAGATCTACTTTACAGACATTATTCAGCCGCATATTCAGTTGTGCAGTAGAACTTTGATAATTCAAACGTTTTTGATTCGAAATTCCCGTTAATTTGAAGTTTCGGTTCGGTCCCTTGAACTTTATATGATATCAATGTAAAACAATTATGGATAATTCAAAGTCATCTTCTTTAATTCAAAGTTTTTTTATCCACACTAAAAATAAAATCTTGTGGTGTGAAAGGGATTGCTGAATAAATAGGTCACTGTCAGGTAGATAGCAGGCAGGACTTAGCCTAGCCGCTATTGTTTATACAAGTGTTGTAATTGTAGGCCCGCTACTGGCTTTCAAGAATTTTGCCTTCCGAGAATTCCCTCGATAGTAGTTTGTCGATTGATGCTCTGCACAATCTCTGTCTGTTGTTAAATATCGACAAAAGCTTTTGTAAACAGAACAGAACAAACATCTTGTTTACTGACACTTGTACTGTGCATAACTCTATCCCACTTATGAACAACATTACAGTTACCCCCCCCCCCCTGAACATGACTTCAGTTGTACAGCCAATGGATCAGGGCATTATAAAAAATGTTAAGCATTTTTACCGGCGACTTATTGTACAAAGGCTCTTGACAGATTCATTGGAAAACAAAAATTTAAAGATCGATATCCTTTAAGCAGCAAGAATTTATCACATTACATGGTCACAAGTTACTAAAACAACAATAGCAAATTGTTTAAAAAAAGCTGTATTCGTTAAGAAATCGGACTAGCATCCAAGTGAACTTTTTAGAAGAAGTGAAAAACAAAAATGTGCCGAATTGTAGGATTTAGAAGACGTTGAAGCTGAAGTTGAAGATTCCCCAAGCCCTACAACGCCTGAGGCTCTTCAGCAATTGTGTGAATTTCGACGGTATATTGAAGGACAAACCAGTGTAAGTGAAGCTGTTTTTCATTCTCTTAACAAACTCGAGGATTTTGCAAACGTAAAAACAATTAATTCTACAAGGCAATCTGATATTTCACAATACTTTGTTAAGTACAGTGTATATTTTTTATTATATTGTACATAATAAAAAAGCATTATTTACTTTTGATTGATGAAATTGAACCTTATATAATTAACATATTCAACATAGTTTTTATTTCAATCATTTTGATTTGAGAACCAAAAAATCGAAAAACAATTTTATTTTTATAATTTGAATTTTTACAATTTTCCCTTCAGCTTCGAATTATCGAAGTTCTACTGTATTACAATATGTCAATTGCTTTCTTCTATTATCAAAAAAAATATCATTATGATAGTTTTTAATTACATTTGTATAGTGCTATATAGAAGGATACTTTGTTTTTGCATTATTTTATTTAAAAATGGTAAATTGAGATTTATAATTTGATAATTTAGCGACAGAGTTTTTCAACAAATGTCTGTATTTTTCACGACTGTATGAATAGAATCATAACAGTAAATGTGATTGACTTTAGTGTACTCTCAAAAAGCACATGTAAAAAGTGCTATTGTATTGAACAGTAGCGTTTTTGTAGGAAAGTAATGAAATTTTTGAAAGTTAAATTAATACATTTTGAAGTAAATTTCAAATTGACAAACTATATGATTATTCTGATTTAAATCAAAACCCAAATATTATTATTAGTAATATTTCTTAACCTTAATTTAATTTTTTAACTTTCAGTTATTTGTATTTTTTAAAAGACCATAGACCTATATTATTTATATTTTGTTGATCTGTATTTGTTAACATTGGGTTTTAAGTTTATGTTATTTTATTTTATTAAGTATTTAATTTCTTTTGTTTTTTATTTATTTCATTAGGCCTATTAGTTTTTTATTTTATTTTATTATTATTATTTTAATTTCTGTTTGACTGTTTATAGTTTTAGTAGACCAGTTTGTTATTTTTTGTATTTAATAGTTTTATAATTTATTGTTAAATTGGTTTTTATTGTTAATAATAGATACATGTTAGTAGATTTAATGTGGCTCCTCCCATTCCCCCACCCCCACCAGGTCGGTCTTGGATTAACCGGTATGGGGAGGAGTGGGGGGAGGGCGTGTACAGTATATATAGGTTGTAATTTTTTATGTATACTTTAGTAGTGTTAAAACCCTCTGAGGATGATGACCATGTCATCTAAATGTACATAAGGGTAAGGTATTAAACTTAACTTACAATGTAGTTGTTTAGTTATAGTTTTTGCTCCTTGTTTTGTGGTTCGGGTTTTTATTTAAATCAGTGTGATTTTGTCGCTACAGTGCTCTTTTATTTGTTTAATTTATATGATTATTATGTAACTGGTATACACAAGTTTATTGTCGACTATAAAATAAACAGAGACACACTATGGAATGGGTTTACAAAAGTTTATTTATTAGTAACAACAACAGATTGGTCAATAGCCTATTACAATCTCAGGTTATGATTGGACTTCAAAAGGTCAAATAAAATACAAGATTCCAACAAAACAAATAAAATGCTTAACTAATAACAAGGTGGACACTTAACTATGGTTTCTTAATTTATGCTTAGACTAATCAAGGGCGATTGAAATTTATGAAGTGATTGAGATGGTTTAACAAATTTTAGGCCTAATCTAAAATATGGTGTTTAACTAATAATGCCCTGGGTCACTGTATAACCGAAGAAGTGAATGAGGGTTAAGTTAATAATTTGGAAGCTTCAATTTGATGAATAATAAGAAGGTCTGATATGAGGAAAAATAAATGGAGTCAACTCACCGAACCGTCTGATAATATTTTACCAGTATGTAGCCTACTAGGTAGTTTTCTGGTGGTACTTATATAAATGTTCAATATGTGGTAACTTGTTCACTTTATGCTTAATTTAGTTTTATTCAAGTATAAAGTTTGTATTTTTTTTTAGAGATATACTCAAAATGAACTGTACTCCACCAAGGTTGATGCAAGAATGTCTATCCTAGTCACCACCTTTTTCTTACTCCCTATTTTCAACAATGTTTCTTCTTCTCACCCCTCAATCTGTTAACTGATCATTTCCTTTATATTATATGTGTTTGCCTAAATAAACTTAAGCCTATGTGGCTTTACAAAATAATATGATGAATGATTGTATCTTAATGCTTGAAATGGAACATGAAGATAATGGGCTATGTGTATTTATATGGTGCTATCAGGGATTGTGATTTATGAAATGAATCCCTGAATGATGTCACTACTGTTTATTTTATAAAATCGAATTTTTGTAACATTAAAAATATAAGGCGTCTATTGGAAATAATCGCTCCCCAAAATTTGGCGTCCTGGGCGACCGCCCTAAAACCGACCCTGGTTCTTAGTACAGACAAATATAACATAAATAACCAAAAGTGCAGAAGAAACAATCCATTACCCATAAGTGCAAGTCAACAGTTTTTAGTGTTATTGACAATCAAACCATCACACTGGTAATATCACATTTAACATTATTATAACCGCCATTCAATTTGGTGAGTTTAACTTTGAATTCTCCCATTACTTCACACATCTTCAAGCTTTCTTTCAAATTGAAATCTCCAAAATTATTAACTGACCCAAAATTTATTCCCTTCCTCAATCACAAATTCTGGCCAAAGACTAACTTATTTTAAATAAAACATTTTAGCTTAAGTTCAAATTGTGATCATCTGTCAATCATTTCATAAGAATCATTCATTAGGCATAAGTATAGAAAGAATAGTTAATTGTTAATTTTGTTTTAATAATTAAGAATTTTATTCATGTGTTATTTACTTACAAAAATTGTATTACAAATATGACAGATTGCTAGCCCGACAAAATTTATAAACCTTGAACACATGATTTTGTTAAAATACTCAATTTGTATTATAATTTAATAAAACCATTTGTTGTAAATAAATTTTCATAGCGATCTCTTCTTATTTATAAATCGACGTTAACCGGGGAAGTTCTTACGACACAATAAAACATCTTAATTATTATAAAATGTATGACGTTTTAACACACTTCTGAACAATTCAGGTGTCGATGGTTAACTAATTAATTAACGAAGAATATATAAATATACAATATTCGTTATTCATCAAAATATTTACGACAAATATTACTTTGAATTCTTTAGACTAATTAGGACGAGTATAAATGTGTACAATTTTAACACAAATAGGCACAACTTAAAAGCCCATGTTTAAGTGATTTCTCCTCCACTCTTTTTTTGGAAAAATCCTTAACTTAGTTCCTTGTAAAAAATCAGTAGACTTATTTGGACACATCTGCTGTTCCTTTATATACATAATATATGCAATTTTTTGCATTATTGTTTTTTGTTTCCATTCTTTTAATCTTTTAATTAATATTATATATTTATTATAACACTTTTAGTTTATTAAATTAACTTATATTTTTATATGCATTTAAGTTATATAGTATTAAGTTTCTGTCATTTTTTATGAAAATAAATATTTAACTTTTATTACTATCTCAAGTTTACCTTTATTTTATACAACTCCTTTGAAATAACTATTATTTTTTATTAAAAAATCACATACCTTTTAGGTTTTATTACTAAAAAAATGTGTGTAGGCACAGATAGTTATCAATTATTTAGCTTGGGAAAGATTAAAAAACCGATTACAACTAACGTTAGTAGGTAAAACCAATTAGTTACCTCTGTTGTAAGCCCAAGAAATGCATTCTGTAATCGTATAAGAAAATCTTTAGGATAAACAGCCCAATCCTCCCATGCTCTAAATATTTGCATTATTCGTACTCGGAAACCTTCAGCTTTCATCCGGCTGTCTAAACTCTGATATGTAGTGTGGATATCTTGAAATATTTGCAGCAATCTTGATTCTAGTCTAAACAAAAATAATGGAAATACAAGGTAAGTAATCTATAAATATATATAAAATGAAAATTACACTGTCAATTTTATAACATTTTCTTAGAACTAAATATAATGTAATAAAATAAGTTTCTGGTTAATATAATATAAAAGGAAGTAAGACAATTCAAATGTTCAAAATGTAAACAAAGCCTAAATTTATTAAGACTTCAAAAATAGTTTTCAAGATAGTCGCCATTTTAGAAATAAGTAAATTTGGGTTTAGTAAAACAAATTATTATTAATACTTCAAAATATTAATAATAACTAAATTAACTAAACTCATCTAATTTTTTTTTTGCAAGATAATAAAAAACACTGTAAACGAAACTCTAGATTAGAGGTTAAAATAGGCCTAACATGCACAGTTCTTATTATTTAGTTAAAACTTTAAAACGCTTATGAAATGTAATTTGTTATATCGTAGAATCAAAAGAGTTATGTAAGTTTGTTAAAAAAAACAAATAATAATAGTAGATGTAATAAATGTTGAAATATTTAAGCATGAGATGTGATAGTTTTAAATAAGCGAATTCGGTAGAAGAATGAACTGAGACTGAGACAAATGTTAGCTCGGCCATTGACTTTGTGTTCCGTTCCAAAAGTAAGGAAATAGTAAAGAATATACCCAGTATTCATATGAATTTAATTTTACAAACAAATTATCAATGAAACAATTTCTACATCAAGTTTTAATCTATTAATAATACAATTACAAATATTACGAAATTATGGACAGTATATTAAAAACATAAAAAGTCAGAAATTAAATCCAGTGCAGCAGTTTCTTACATGATAAAACAAAAAGTGAATGGAAGGCCATGAGTTAATTGTAGCCCGACATTGTTTAAAAATTTATAGCTATATAAGGCAGTCTTACAGTAAATCTTTTAGCAAACAGTCGTATATTTTTAATTTGTAAAGTAGAAGTGAAACTTTAATAAATCAAAGCAAGCAATTATAGAAAGTGGCAAAGAAATTATAAATAAGCTGTAAAACGATATAAGATCAAAAATAATTTCATATTAAACATCCTAGTCCAGAACTAATTCCTTTTTTAACATTGTATATTCGGCTTACATCCTTAAAGGTTCTTTCATTGAATTTCATTAATTTTGTTTGTTATGGTAAAATCAAATCAGTGTCATTTCAGCAAATGGTTACAGCAACTGGCGGCCTGGTAAGTCAAGTAGCAGTCAAGATGGCCGACGCTCTTGTACTAGAACTCTTGTAGCTAACTCTTATATTATTATTTGTTTTTATGAACCTTTTATAAAATGGTGTGAACATGTCATTTAATTGGACTTATATATTATACATTAAAACTAACAGCCGAGAATACAATTCGACCCATTTTTTAAAGTTTCTAACTATATTAAACTAGTTGCTACAATAATAAGTACTTTTCTTTTAAATAAAACTACTGATTTTTTATCAATAAAACAATAGAATCATTAATTATTTTTTGAAAAAAGGATTGATGGCTCATCGATGGATAAAAAGAGCTTTCATAAAAAAATAATCACTGATATCGCTTGAATATAAGCCGCAAAGAAAACTAAAATTTTTACATTTTATCCTATATCAAAATACCAGTGACAGTGGCTTGTTCCTCATGAAGGGTGCAAGGAATTGATTTTTGAATACTAAATGAAGTACCTCGGCATAAATATTAACAATTTAAATACAAAATAATTTATTTTGGCCAAGTACAAAGGGTGTGTCAACTGAATAAAGTTTTAGGCAAATTCTTTTAATATATAGATGAAAAAAAATGTTATAAAAGTGTTAGTAATAGTATATTAAAAACCCGGTAAATAGGGTTTTCAAGCACGGAAAAATTTACTGGGAGTTACATACGACATTTTTTATTATACTACACCGAAAAAGTAACTTACTTTCAATCAAAACATCCTTTTATTAAAAAAAAAACTTTTTTGATTTTTCTGTTATATTAAAATTGACAAAATCAATCAGCTGTTTACATAAAACTGATATGTTTATTATTATTTGTATCTCAGCTGGCGCTCCGTAAAATCAGCTGGAGCACTGTAAAATCAGCTAGAGCACTGTAAAATCAGCTGGAGCACTGTAAAATCAGCTGGTGTACCGTAAAATTTACTGCACGAAAAATAAGGACTTACTTGTCTACAAACAGGTATAGAAAACAGCTGTTTTCGGTGCAGTTTAATGACAAGTATTTAGGTACCTTCAATTACAGTATAATTTTTTTTTTTAAATAATGGCTGAGGAAATACAATACAGATTAAACACATTAACTTACCCTCTTCTATAATACGATGCGTTTGTAATTTTAACTCCACAGTTGTGTAGTATGTCTGAAATTAGGTATAGGCGTGCAATCTGTAACAGAAATCATCCCATCAAAATATCTGGTTATTAACATGAGGTAATAAATAATGATTTAGCTTGACCAATGACAACAAATTATTTCAAGAACAATAATATAGTAAACACAAGTCCTAACTTAAAAGGGCCAAAATTAGGTCTACATAGGATACCACAGAGCACGTTGCTTGAGACTAAACAGCAAAACCACGAGAAAGTACTGGTTTGTTGAGAATCACAACGTAGTAGCAGATCCGCCATGTTTCTAGATCAATGGAACCAGTCAGTAGCAATAACAACAGCGAAGGGACAAGACGTATTGCTAGACTCAGAATATTCATAGTTAAAAGTCATCATCATAAAAGTTATTTGTAATTCATCATGATAAAGAAATAACAGTGTCTGTCATTATAACTAAACTTCTTAAATCGTGTTTAAATAAACGTTGGTTAATTATACGAGGCCTATTCAACTCAGTGCAAATACAGCGTTGGTTGAGATTTCAAGTGTTCCATTTTATTCAATTAAAATAATGTTTGATTAGGAAGAGTATGTTTACGAAATAGAGATGCATATCTTGCAGTTGAATTTACTGAAGCTTTCCTAACAATTATTACCTATCTCTTAGCAGGCTCAATAATTTGATTCATACTACCTTATAATTTAACTTTATTTATTATTTTACCAATTAGTTCATCAAAAGATGTAGAGACACTCTACAATATGGAAAAATCCGTCTGCATATTTTCTGTGGTTTTAAAATGCCATTTGTAATTGATCTGTTGAAAGACTGTTGGCTAAAACCGGACATGGCATCAAATTTTTTTATCTTTAACTCGTATTCTTCAAAAAGATGGACAATATTGACACAACTGATCTGCACAGTTCTCATTCTCAACTGGAGAACTAGGAACGCCATAAAGACATTGCATATGTATTAACAAGAGTTACTATAGCTTTAAAAAGTGGTGTTGTCAGAATACTACATTTTTAGCTTAAGGGTATGCTGTAGTGGCAGCCATCTTGGATTTTTATCCCATAAAAGCAATGTTAAATTTCAAACCATTTATTTCGTTTATTTTTTATCATAAAATGGTTTGCAAGGTGAGGCGCGTGAGCCCTGGTGCTAAGTTGAATTTGCCAAACGTACAGAAGTTGCTCTTACGCCATTTTGCCCACGCCGTGAATCACTTAACACAATTACGAATAATCAACACCAACACACTATTCACTACACCATAACCTTAGGAACCAGCTTTGATGCTACCGTATAATTTGGGGTAGTCATAATTATACCCTACCTTAATTTAAAGTCGCGATTGCTTTGATAAAAGGTACCGTTAGCCTTGAGGCCGTTATCTCGGTTAAACACATCACTTCACTAATTTACGCGGCCTAACTTGGTTAAAACCCGAACCGTACCGGTCGCCATTTATTCCCACCTTTAGCCGATCATATTTTATTATGAAACGCACTTAATTATAATTTATATCCGGGTCCTAAAACATTTAACACGGAGAGCTCGGCGACCTCTTGTTACCGCTTCAAATCCTGTCCTAGCTCTGCCAGCTTCTTGCGCTGCGCCAAGGTCACGTGTCTCGAACCACGTGACCTACATACTGCAGTGGTCTGTACCATGGTGACGTCACTGCAAGCGGGTCACAAAGGTCTTATTTTAAGCACAGTCACAACACGCATCCGTCTTGCAATTTACATTTTTTTTAAATGCTTTTGATTTTGAAATTTTGTAAGTACAAAGTTTGAATTGTTTTCCTAACACAATAAAAAATTAATAACGAAAAATAATTTGCAAGCCGGATCAGGAATTTTATAAAGAATATTCAGTTTTTTTTTCAACACTCAATTACAAAAGATAGACTTATAAAAAGGTTTGAAATGAGGCAATGTCAGCGCAAGAAATTGCACTGTTTAGATAGGGATATAGTGAGAGGCGTTTGCGTTTCCGGTGGCTTTCTCGTTTACTGGAGCAGACCCTTAACCGATCTGCACAGTGCTCATTCTCAACTGGAGAACTAGGAACGTCATAAAGACATTACATATGTATTTTAGCAAGAGTTACTATAACTTTAAAAAGTGGTGTTGACAGAATACATTTTTAGCTTGTCATTAACATTAGTAACGCTTCATTGAAAGAGCTCGTATAGAACGCCCATCAGAGTTTCTAGTACAAATATCTTGACATACATTATCTACATTCTAGGGGATGATTAGGCTAGATAGGAAAAATAAACAAAAACATAAACATTTAAAAAAGTTGTTAAGAATTCATTATGTTTTAAGAATGAGTAAAAGAGCAATTAGTCTTAATTCAAACACAGATTTTGAGAGAAATTTATTTAAAATCTTGTAAAAAAGTTTTCCTAAAGCCACAGATTTATCATAAAACGGGGAAAAACAAACTATTGTTACATTCTACAGGATTTTCTTAATAAATGATTTTTACGAAAAAGCATGTACAGTTGAGTCCCGCTATCCTAACTAATTGAGTCCGAACACTGTTTGGTTAAGCGGGAATTCGGAACAGGCGGATTTCATGAATAATATCAATGTATTGACTTGTTAAGGCATAAATTAAGTGCGAGAACATCTGTCTGTTCTATGCAGCGTTGATCGGCTCGGAGGAGGTGAACGGTCAAACTGAACTCATATCACACGTAGCTGGGGCAAATGCTCTTGACCTCATTTTAGTGTACATTTACATCATCCGGGGTTATTTCCTTCCGTTGCGATTACATTTTCTTCTAAAAACGGAAAGGAAGGGATAGGTTGTTCGAACTGGCCGTTTTGTCATCCCGCAGTCTGTCCATTAGTCGCATTATCTTGAAAAAAGATCGAAAAAAAAATTCCTTCTAGATAACGCAAACGGAGGAGAAAAACGGATGAACGCAACTGGCAGGTGGCAACAACACTACTAGTGCCTAGTCCCTAGCTGTTGTGTCTAATCTTTCCTTCTTTCTGAAGTACCAAATATCCTTTGACGCTTGTTGCGGTAGCTTCCTTCCCGCGAAACGGATGGAAAACGTGAAGGAAACAAAACCAACTTTCATTCCAATTTGGTTTCAGGCGTATTCACCAAGCTTAGGCTCTATGTATGTCTCTATTTAACTTATTTGTATAACAATAAATGTATGTTTATTCGCGAACGTCTTTTTAATTTCTCCTTTTTTTATATTAAATAATCAGCATTTTTTCTGAACTCTTTTTTCTGGAATAGGCGGATTTTCGGAATAGCGGGACTCTACTGTAAAACAAGTTTTAATGTAAAGTTCGGCCATATTTTGTTCAAAAAAAGGTTTTTTCAGATTGCTGGAGATTTTATATTTTTTTTAACGTCTAATTTATGCCAGTTAGACTAATGAAGATAAGGAGCAGTATATTAGAAGTATAATGTTATTTTTATGGCGCAACACTCGATAAAATCACAATCGCACATAAAAGTAGGCCAACGACTGAATGGCACGAGTAAAACTGAGTGAGGACAGAGGTTTCAAATAGATGGGAATAATTCGAGTCGGGGCTTTTCGTAATAAGGTGAGGGCCAATTTTTTGTGAATATTATAGAATAATTGTTTTGTACAAAGTTTGAGTAGAGTTAGTTTAGTTCGTTTTTATATTGAGATAATCCTTTGAGTAATATTTTTGAGAAGAAGATTCATTTGAACTCAGTTTTGTCCATAGAGTAAGGTATAAGATTTGATACATTCAAGTTTATTGTTTTTTAATATAGGAGTAGAGCACTGTATTTAATATTTATATAATATATTCATGGTTTACCAAATATATGTTTACGATCAACAGAAAAAGAGCCAAGCGAGTTGGTGTTAAGTAGATCCCTTTTATAACAAATTTGTGGAGCTGCAGTTATAACAGAGCCCTGTGAACTTTAGAAATAGATTTTTTGCAGGATAAAACAACATTGAATAGACCAACTAATAATATTACTTACCTTCTTAGGTATGGCAGTAGTGGTTAGAGACAGAGATTCTTGGATACAATCACAGATTTCATCAGCTGCATCGCTATGTTCTATACAAAACACCATAACTTCAGCGACGCTTAGTCTTTCTGGGGTTATATTTCTAATTAAATCTTCCAGTCTATCTCTCTGCGCCGGAGATAAACTGCCTTTACGTGTTTCTACTTCAGGTTCGACAAGTTCTTCTGGCATACCCTGTGTGTATATATTCATCGGAGGTGGACGCCATATTGGACCACCTAAATCAAAACAAATACTTAAGTTAGTTATAGTTCAAGTTTTATTATAACAAAATTTGTATCCTTTTCACAAAAATATAATAACATTGGAAAAGCTTAAAAGTGTTCTTTATTTTTAACGTGTAAAAAGCCGGTCATAGCAGCTAGTACAGTCATAAATATACATCATATACACCTTACCTTTAAACATTCTAAACTCGGAAGTCCTCCATTTGTTTTGAATATCTCCTTGTAACATGGAAAACAGTTTCCATCGATAATATATATGAGTAGGATTCTGGTTGTCAAATAAGAACCTGCATCATTATTATCAATTAGTGATCATTATTTAATAGTGCTATCATAACAATTTGTACACAATATCACTTAAGATTATACAAATTACTTATTTTAAAAGCCACACTACCACTGTCGCGCATGAAGCCTCATATACCATCAGAGTAATATTGTATAGACTTTAAAAGAATGCAAGTGGTGTACCTTCTCAGTTACAAATTTCTCAGTTTTAAATTTGGACTTCTATCTTGAATATAACTTTTTTTTTTAGTAGTAAAATGGTTATGTACTAAATGATTTTAAAAAATTTAAGAGAAAATCAATGGTGAAAACTGCACATTGATATCTCAAACTGTTTTGAAATGATTTACATTTATTTAGTTTTGACAAACTCATTTAATATTGTAATTTATGATATCACGATTTATCATTTTTATTTTTAAGTTGTTGATATCTTCCCACTAACTTAATTATAGCCAATAACTTACCCAAACAATCATATAAATCTAAATAAAAACATTTTCTTATACAAATATCTTAAAAATGGTTTGAGATATTATTGATGCACTGTCTCTTGAAATCATATGGTCATTTTCCTATTTAAAAAAAAAAATAAAGTTACATTAAAGACGGTGGAGCAATTTTTAAATTCATCATAAAATAATTTTGTAACAGAATGGGCCCTTTACGTTTCCTTCATCCTCTTTATTTTAAAAATACATCACTTAATACAATAAAATTGATTATGATAAATTAGCAATTATTATTACATCTTGACATTTATATACGAACCCATACAAAGTATAATAAATAGAGATTTTTCAGAACATTAAAAATATCTGAAAAAACTTAAGTATTTAAGATAAGCTATTGGTAAATTTCTCCACCTTTCCAAGAGATATTTAAAGTCAACCTTTTTCTGAAAAGTGGCTCGGAAGTTGAAACTTATGAAAATATTTAAATTACAACACCCATTTTGTGATACAGAAAAATACAAAGTTGCTGTGATGTTTGTACATCGGATATTTAACTTACATTTTAGTAATAAATAAATTTATTTATCTTTAAAACATTTAATAAAAAAACCCTCCTCATTTTTGTCTGAGAAGATGAGCAAAATCCAGTTTATAAAAGATCTGTACTTCAACCCACCACCATTTTTAATATAGACAACATACCAACTTATATCGCTTATTTTCGTCCTTGAAAATGATATTCTTTAGAAAAAAAAAAAAATACCCAGCAGAGGTTTGAATTACAATTTATTTCCAAAATAGTTAAGTAATTTAGCAATAATTAATTTATACCAAAAGAAAGTCTTCATCTGTAATATTATTTTAACACTATTGAGGGGTTTTAATAAATTTTATTCATTATCTTATACATACATACTGTGTAGGCTTTACTGTACAGAAAATTTATCTTAAAACAATTAATTTTCTATCTTTCTTTTAATTAACTCATTTAAATATTTATTTAGTTTGTAATCAAGAAAATGATGTTAATAATACACACACAAATTATACTGGAGTTGTATTAGCAATCAGCTGAATAATCTAATCATATTCAATCACTTTTAACACGTAGCTTTATGAAATATGCTCCCCCTGGTGACAAAAGAAATTTACATGTGTATAGAAAATTTTTAGCGAATTCCATAGGAAAAGTGAGCTATTGCCGTGACCCTTATGGTAAGACCTAAGGTCGGGAGTAGTAAATGAGCACCGATCATGGTCCCCGGAACACATTTTGGGGTGTCATTAAATTTCATATATATGTGCTCGCACTCTAGCGGCTGCATTTTAAGTCCGATTTGGTTCAAATTTGGTACACACTTTGGTTGACTACGTCGCTCAGACGAGTTTGTTATCCAAAAAAATCCAACAATCAGAAGTACGTTTTTTTGACCGGAAATACATTTTTTTTTTAGATTTTTCCTACGAGAATAAAACTTTTTTAGAATTTTATCTAAAAAAAATTAGCTGACCCGTGCGAAGCATTCGCATTCTAACTTACTTAAATCCCACTTAATTAAAGTACACACCGTATATTTAGTATCGTATAGTGCATATACTATACGATACTAAATATACAATTAATTAAAAATAGCAATGTAGTGGCGTAACGGCAGCTCTCCAGCTGGGTATTGTTAACATCAGTGTTGCCAATGCCAGGAAAATATCCCTACAACTTACTTGTTCTTACATTACTGTTACTTTCGGATTCTTTATTTCTTTTTTTTTTGTATTTTTTCGTATAATTGTATTTTGTATATTTGTGTAGCGGCTAAGGAAAGCTTTAAAATGACGCCTCATTCATGTAATTTGATAATGTATTAAGGAAGTTATGGCGTACCGACAAAAAATGGCCTTGAGAAATAATATATGTGATTAATGTAGGATATTATTCTGCACATTTTGTTTTTTACACGACCTTATAGCTTGGTTCCCCCAAAATCGATCAAAAC
Source organism: Philaenus spumarius (assembly GCA_018207615.1). NCBI lineage: Eukaryota > Metazoa > Arthropoda > Insecta > Hemiptera > Aphrophoridae > Philaenus > Philaenus spumarius. The sequence goes on from JAGFPH010003023.1 coordinate 64,465, forward strand.
GTAAAATACCATAAAAGTACCCGGTTCAAATTATCTTATCATTCGAGACCCAACGGCTGATTTTGTACTCGGCGAAGCAACCCGAGGCCACAAGACAGAAGTGGAACGAAGCTGGAGGCTTAGGTGCTAACAAATTCCACTAATATATTACATACACATACTCAGCTATTCAGCCCTTACATGAGTAAATCAATTTTCCCAAATAGTTGGTTGAAACCCTAAATTTAATTTTGGAAATTCGCTCAACTCACGTTAGTGGTTCAGCTGCGTGGTCGAATTAAGTTCTTTGTAGGCTTATTACATGAATCATCAACAAGAACAAATTTAAAACTTAAAGTGCACATTTTATTGCTTTTTTAATGGAAACAAAATTTGTAATTATTAGTGTGCACAATACGAGTACAATTTGACTGTTTATTATTATTCTTAACCTGAACAGTTGTGTATTACTAAATCTAGCAAGATGTATTAATTATATTTACCTGAACATAGGGTTGCTGATCTCTCTGTTCATAATCATCGCTTCAAACATAGGTCCTTCTCTGATGACAAACTCTATTGTATGATGGATCAACATCAGAAGGTTCCTGAAATAGAAATACATGTGTGAGGGCCCACTTGGGAACCCGTTTCAACCTCTTCCCCGATATAACTAACCGGTCTGATACAATAATTGAATTTAAGTAATTATTTTGTTGCAAGGATTTCTCTTAAATCCTTACAATAATAAGGCATGAATTAATAGAATATAAGACTAGTTCTGCATACGTTGTTAATATGTACTGTAATTGTATTATTTTGTGGGTAGCAATGCGAGTGGTAGGACCTTGATTATCCAAAGAACGCTCATGGCAATATATTATTTTATTAATAATAATTTTGTATATTACTGAGTAAAAATTGTTAATCGAGCTGTAGGAAGATACATGACCGATGAACATACACCTTCTTAGCGAAAATGGTAAATAGACTTCTGATACGATTTTTGTTATGGCCGGAAATTGTGGAGCTGTTGCAAAACAAAAAAGTGAAAAGATGTTTTAAAATCTGTATCAATTTAAAAATTGCTTGTATTTTACCAGGAATTTACATTATGTTGAGTTAAATTTGTATTTAATGAAAGAACAATAATACCACTAACATTATATTTTTATTTTCCTAGTGTTTAATCCAATGCTTTGTGTTAAGTATTATTTGTCTATTGCAAAATAAAATGGTTTTCTATAAAAGGAGTTGTAAAGGCACCAGTAGCTGACAAGAACCCAAAGGCTGCTTGTTATCATCTTAGTAAACATTAAGGACTTTGGGTATGTTTTTTGTAAATCCTTTTCAGGTTGAACAGGGGGATGTCAGACTATGGGTTATTAACATGTTAACTTTACTAGAAATAGGTAAGTGTAGCAACCTACAAATGTCTTTGTGTGGTTCTTTTTCTCAAATCTAATTATAATCCAACCAGAGGATTATTATAAGAGGGGTCGTCTTATTGGCTGACAACCAGAGGCAAAGATGTTTTCTTTAATGGTCTGCAAGACATTTCACTTCATGAGTTCCAAAAAATATTTCAACTAGTACATAAAATTGCGTGAAAACTGTGCGCTCACTGCTTATGTTTTGTAGGTTAAAGTGTGTGGCCTCAATTTGATGTGGAAAATATAGAATGGATTATTAACATTTTAAAATTAACAAATATAATTTTTTTAAACAATTTATAGGCCTAAACTTTTAAAGATTATTTGTAAATTTCAATTATTTCCCACCAACTTGAGGGCATACTTTTAGATTGACATATAATAGACAGGATCTGCAGTTTTCATGTAATTTTACTTTCCAGTTCAAATTATACACGTAGATATGTGTGGAGGTCTCTCTACTATTTAATTTAAAATGTTTTCATTCCTTAAACTATTTTTAAAACATGTCTGCTATTGGTTTTTGTGAGGTGAGCTATTGATTTTTCTCTTTAACATAATCTTTTCTTTAAATGTACACCAGTAGTTCAACGAAAATGGTAATTTTTGAACCAACAGTAACTATGTTCGAACTACGCATCCTGTGTTGCAGGTTCCAACTATAGCAGACTGGACAGGGGTCTTTAGCGTTTCAGCTTCTCCTATGATTATGGGTGTCCTGCTTTCAGGTACTTATGATTATAAAGAATTTTATTAAAAAAATTCCTACTCTAAATGTTCATATATAATTTAGATACTCTACTACATCAGTAAGATAGCATTAATGTAGATTAAAATAATTAAAAATAGTCCAAATCACACTGGCGTTAGCGACTGGTGCCTTTCCTTACCTCTCTTTAATTGCATCATCTAAGGTTTAGTAATTTGACATGCTGTCTGCTAAAATGAGTTTAAATAATTTTTAAGATAGTCATAAACTTTAAATAGGTACAACAAAAATACGTCAATACAGTTTACCGCTGCTAGAAATTTCAAGTTTTTAACGATAAATAATAGGCTTGGTTCATATTACCCAGGATAATCAATATTCTATTACTACCAATTTGTACAGATGGGCCAAGACTTCGGCGCGCGCGGGCTTGCTACTACTACCCGCATTAAAAACATTGCCAGTGGCTCAATTCGAGAATACAATGCTTAATTTCCCGTATTACTCGACAACAAGACAGCGCTTCACTTAACCTGACCTTTGACCTCATAGACATCGTTTTTCTCGTTTGAATTGTATACCATCTTTTAGAGGATGAAATGGGAAAGCCATCTGTATAAATTAAAAAGTAAAATAAAACTGTACGGGGATTTTGTATAATTATTTTTGTGCCATATTTTTTTAATTCTGATTGACTATGAGTTGGAAAAAGTAGTATGCGAGAATTTTTTTATTTGTTGGTCAGGTTTAAACTGTCAGCGAGAAAGTTGTAGATAACATTCTGAATTTATCTTTTTGTCCCAAGATTTTTTTTGTAATACTGTCCACTGCCACGATACAGTACATAAAATGAACAGATTGTGCGAGAGCGTGCGGTTTAAAAAGACGCCGCGCCGAGAATAGATATGTTGCATATCTACTACATTGTCACATTATTCTTAGAATGTACAGTATTCTTTAGACTAATTAATTACTACATTTCTGCTTTTCCCTGAGTCTAGCGGCGAGTCCTCTGTATTTGCGATAAAAACAAGTCTTGTTTTTAGATTTATTGTTATTTCTAATGAGCTAGTTTTTGTTTTGTTTTTGAGTTATGATGAAGTCATGTAAAACAATTTCACAGGGCCTTGAGGAAGCTTATGCTTAGAAATTGTGTAATAGTGAAAATGCGAACATCTTGAACTTTCATCATGTTATCCAAAGCCCAATAGTAAGCTTTACGTGCGCTTATGAGCAAGCTAATGATAACACTAATGAAGATCGTATTGACTTAAATTTACTATCATGTTTAGATGAACCAAAATGTTCTTATTTTAAAGAAAATACTTTGTATTATATTTGTGGATTTATTGCAAGGAGAGCTCAAAAAACTATATCATGTGTGCCACATTGAGTAACGCGACATAGATGTTTTCACAAAAGTACCCCCGTCAACCCCCTCGCCCTAACCTGACCAGTTCTGGCGGCGCGCTCAGAAGTCTTGGCCCATCTGTAACCAGGTCATGTTTTGCCACAAAAAAATATTTATGTTTTGTGATAAAAACAGACGTTCAGTCTTTAATTATTTATTTAGCTTCTCCTAAAATATTATATCATTTTTCAAATTGAATAAACAGTTTAAAATTTTGATCTTTAGTCTCAAACCATTTATTAGGAAAAGAATTTCTTTTCTTTTTTAGTTCCATATGACTTGTAATTGTTGCTAAGTGGAAAATTTTAATTTAATAATTTAAGTCAGAAACAATCCACACTTCATTTAAAAGCTCTTGTAAGCATAATAGTGTACCGATGTTTTAACTTAAAAATTGAAAAAGTTTTATTATAATGTATTTCAAGAATTTTTTTTTGAATTATTGATACCAATTAGAATTAAAATTATAAATACATCTTATGCCAAATGTTGCAAACATCACATCACATTATTTTGTTAATACCAAAATAATATTATTTTAAAATTATTATTAGTTTATTATAAAGTAAACTATTTATTACAGAGATTCAAATTTGTAAGTGCATCTATTTAAAAAATATCCTAATCTATACAAATATTATCAAATTTAAACTATACTACTGATTTCTTACATAACAGGCACAATAATGATCAAACTAATATGTCAAACCTGGTAACTCTGTTCATAAAATACAATTCTATAACAATATGATAATACTTTTAATTACTTTAATTAATAACAAGTACTTTTGATTGTATAAATAATTTTAAGACAGCACAATTTATCATATCTGGTGTAATAGGCCGCTGGGTTATTTCTATAAAGTCAAATTTGTATAGCAAACATGGCAATAAATTAAAAAACTTGAAACAGTTCTAAGTGAAAAAATAAAAAATAAACCAAATGAATTATTGCACCTAATGTAATATAGTAGTGATTCTCCTAGTAGTATGTACTTTCCACAATAAAATCACTTATTTTATTTAAGTTATTTATTTTATAAATGTACCCACTTTTGCTTACTGTGTACTATACATAATAAAATAAAACAATACAATATTACAAACTTTAAAACGAAGCAGAATGTAATATTTTTTTTTTAATTTTAATACATTAATAACAATACTGTATCTGCTGTATTTATGAATTTACATTACAAATGTAGAGCACATGCAAGAACAGCAGCAGATGGAATCAAAGTCGGAACTGAATAAAAATAGCACACTGTTTGTTACGGATGGTAGGTCAGTCGAATATTAAAGGGTTCGTATATTGAAGAGCCGTGACATAAGAACAAATTCAACAATGTATGACGACAAAATTTACAAAGCTTACAAAAGAAAATGTTCAAAATATACCCAAACCCCTCGTTGAATCGGGCCTGATATCATCAGGCCTTTGAATAATAAGTTTTTTTTAAATTTTCTCTTTAGTTGTACCTGAAGACGTATCATCAAGCCGAATCAAGTTACTTCCTCCACGGTAAGTGATTTTAAGTATTGATGAGTAAGTAGTAAAATTTGCTTCTCTATATCTTTCTAATGGTTTTATGGTAAATTTTTCAAATATCTAATATTAAATGGGGGTCTTAAACCTATGCCCTAAACTATCATAAAGGAGAGCAAAGTTATGAGTAGGGTGAAAACAGTGGAAATAAGGTTGTGCAATATACACTTGGTCTGCCCACTAGACAGTATCAAACTTTAGTATCAAAAACAGTATCAAAATTTGCCCATAGAACAAAGCAAAAGATTTTTTTCACTCTGATCATTAAAATATATGTGTATTTATAACCATGCCGAATTTAATTGTGACACTTTTATCACAATATTCAACAGTGACAGGCAGATAACAGATCTTAGATCCTACTATTATACTGGTTAAGCTCGGTCAGTTTTAGCTTCCATAATCAAAGTTGAACTATATTTTAAAAGTCTGTAATAGTTTTATAGAACTGCTAGGTAGTCAAAATGTTGTCTCCACTTAATTTTTTACCCAATTGTTTTTTATACACTGGTTTTAAAATGAATTTATTTCATTTTTATCCTGTTTTTATTTTAACTAGGGTAGAATGACAAATAAATTCTTTTAGTATAATTTTTAAGTTCTTAAAAGTGGCGAGGTTAACTTTTCGGAACGGTTTTACAGATTGGAATTTATTCCATTGCACTACAATCCATGACCAATGCGTAAGAGTATTTTCATCTAATATATTTAAGTAAATTTGTATTTGTTATGTACAAAGAAATAATAAATTTGTATTTGTTTGTTGTATTGTAAATAAAGAAATAATAATACAACTAACTGTCGTTCTTGTAACGTTGAAATATTTTTTTTTGCAAACAGCCTACTACTTTTAAAAGATTTTAGCAAAACAATTTTCTTTTAACAAAATATTGCTCCTATGGCAAAATTTCATAAATTAAATTGATTGACCAAAATCCACATACCAAATTTGATTATCAACTATTTAGCCTTTTAAGCAAACATTATCTTCATAAAGAGCAGCAATAAAACACTTGCTTTGGTTTTGTTATACTAGTTATGCTTATACAAAAATATTACTATTAATAGTACTTACCTGAATAATTTATAATTATCACACCAGTTGATATTAATCGTAAAAGTTCCTAATACTAAAATATAAACTTAAGCGGTCGCTTGAACATACAAACACCACGTAGTTTCAAGATCGTCAGCCAATAAAAAATAAACAAACTCATGACAGCTGCCTTTTGAGTTTTCCTTCGCAAAAACTAGTTTTTATATAGCTTTTAAGCAGACAACAATTAAATACCTCAAAAATGTTAGGAAAAATTTTAAAAACAACATTGTTAATGGCAGCTGGGTTATAAATTGAAAATGGAAACAATATCCCAAGTCATTATAATGATAGCAGTGCGGTGAGAGATTTATTTACCGACTCATGATCTTGCACATGGTATAGATAGATACTTTTACATTTAAAAAACACTTCATATCAAAACCACCTGCAGACCAAAAAACTGTTCTTAAATTTAAAAAAGTCTTTATGTCTAATTCCATAAACTTCATCAGTTCCTTCAAGAGAGCTGGAAAATGTTTTATTTTAATGCTGAAGGCAGTTTTACTTCTGATATTCAATTTATATATGTTTCTGCTTAAATCACAAATATAATTATTAATCTAAGTATTACTGACATGTATTTTCATTACAGTATACATACTGTAAATGATGCTTGACAGTTAACATTTGATTTCTTGATTGTTATACTTTCAACAGATTCATAAAATAATTTTGTATCATAAAATGTTATACAATATATTTTTTTCCATATAATTTATAAAGAATTTGGCTCTGTCAGTGTTTACTATTCATTGGAAAAAGAGGTAACCAACACAACCTTCAAAATTAGTAGTGACGGCCTATAGTTTGCTACACTCCCAAAAAAGGTTCATAAAAATGTCGAATTTTATAAAAAGAAAAGTGAAGTCGGCCTTTCTATTTGTTCGCTACACTCAAAAATGAGTTTTAAAGCAATTTATTTCACAATTTAAATCGGTATTAAACTATAGAGTTAGACAACCACATAGTTTGATTTAATTTGTCAATTTAAAACTCTTTTTTATTTTATGATATAACTTGTGATCCATTATTGAAACGCCCTTAGTTTGACAATAATTAATTCATACACAGAATTTTTAATTTAATTGATACATTAACAAAGTTATGGCCATAAATGTGATATTACTGTAACAAGGTGCCAAAAAGGCATGCTGTATTTCTTGATGGTAAGGAAGTAAAGAAGAAAGTTAGTGATAGAGTAATGATTTTAAGTTTGGTCTAGATGATAACGTGATAATCTATACTGCATGACACATAATCTATAGCATGGTTTTAGAACCATTTTATTGGAAAAAAAATTATTCGCTGTGGTATGACTCCTCAAAACCTCCCTCAATGAATCTTTTTTGTAAAAATATATAAACCGAGACAGATGTTTCATATAAAAGTTTGAAAACTCATGGAGATACTTAAGAGAAGGCTTTTTGACTCTTTTGATCTTTCCCTTTCTGACAAATAGCTTATTATTTGAATTCTATGAATACAGTGAGTTTGGTAAGAGGAACTAAAGGTATCAGAACTATGTTTTTAAAATTAAAAATATTTAACAAGATTTGAACAAAACTATAACAATATATCAATAATTAAACAAAAAAGATCCTTAAGCTACTCTCTCTTTCTATCTCTTACAAAACGTTAGCAATTCTATCTAGAAAACAGGACTACTTTCACATCGGACATTTCCTCTTGGAAAAATTAGAAATAAATTTCTTTAGAAGTGTTCATAGTAATGTGTACACTGAGATTTTAAAATAAGTTGAAATGTCCAACAAGTGTAATCCTGACTTACTAGTAGATAGTGCTAAAATTTTACACATTTAAAAGATCAGGTGATTTTCCTTCTGTTAATATCTTTTTACTTTATTCTCTGCTGTTACTTAACACGTTCGCTGCTACGGGTGCACATATTATGCACTACGCAACAGGTCAAATTCCCATATGTTGTCTAGCTGTTAACAAGAGAAGTTATTTGAAATATAACCCAGCTTAAAAAGTATGCTGACCCTCCTACTCAAAAGGTTGTTTCTAAGTAACATAAATCATAAAAACCTAGAGTTTTGCTTATTCATTTACTACTACTCCACATTTATCAACTTGCCTTGTCGGCAGTTTCTAGGACATCTTGCAAGAAATTTGGCGATACCTGCAGTAATATAAAACAGGTGAAGTAGTAATTATTAGCGTGTCAACTTCAATATGAGTTAAGAAGATGAACCCGGTCCAAGAGAAAATTTACGCAAGTTTTTTTATACGTATTTAAATTTGTATATTTTTTTCATTTGAAAGTACTGTAAAATAATAAAGAATATGAAAGAATATTATAAAAATAGTAGTTCGATACTGTAAATAAAATAATTTTTTTATCTATACTTTTTATTTTTCACCTAAATTATACAAAAACTAAAATAAGAACTCGAAATAGGAAGTTACAAAACTATATCAATTTTGAAATAAAATGAAAGATAGAAAGTGTAAAATTTATGTGTTTGGATACATTTTGTATCAACTTAAAAAATGAGAAAAATTAATTTTCGCAAAATTTAAGCTGTCAGTACTAAAAATACAGGTACAGCTCATAGGGAATAAAATGTTAAATTTGTATAGCAGCGAACGTGTTGAAGGTAGCAAGATTTACAATTATTACATCGTCCAGTTATATACATTAAAATAACCAAAATTAAATGAAATAATAATGTTAGACAATTTAAACATGCGTTTGATCTTCTAATCAATTACGTATGTACTTAAAATTACATTAAACCTAATATTGACTTCTGCAGGAACAAGAACTAATCAACATAATCACTAAACGCGATTTTTTTATTACAAAAAGTTAACTCTTTTGCAACAAACATTTAGTCTATGAATTTTTTCTGTTGCATTATTTGAAGGATTTTTAAGAACCATAAACAACATGTAATATTTAGGGTAAGTAATTGGCGAGATAATTAATTCCTGAATAAACATGAAGATAAAATTCACAAACAGTCAGCTCATAAAACATATAAGAAATGAAAATAAAAACCCTCTTTGAAAGGCAGCTTGTGGTAATTATAGCTATGGAGGTCATGATTTATAATAAAAATTTCACTCATAAAATATATCTTATAGTTTTAAAGTAAAGGATAAGTCTGAAATGTCTCCAGTTGTGTTAATAAAATTGGTTTAGAGATCTGTTTGTTACAATCACACACATTTCTATACGTGAAACATATACATTGAGTGAAATATTCTAAAAAATCAGTTTCAATCTTTCAATTCAAATTTACAAACACATATATTTTGGACAAAATTCGTTCAAAATTCAGATTTTAGGCCCTGTTTGAATCTGAAGCAAAAGAGTTAAATCCATCATGCAAAATGTAAATAATATATAAGTCTATACATTACCTAGATGCTGACATACCATGATGGTCACACTGATATACGCTACGGAACTTTAAGCTGGGTCTGTTTAAAATAATACATTGCACATAGTTGCAAAATGAATTTCTTAGGTTAGGTTATGTTTGCCAGTACAACCTTGAATTCCATGTTGGACTACAATACAACAAATAATAATTTGTAAGAACAAATTTTAGACTGTTTTGTGTTTTTGATTGATTTGAATAGTATTAATCAAAGAAAAATTATTATTTTTAATAAATTTAAATCTACCGGAATTTCTTTTTGAAATAGCGTTTCTAAGCTTATTGGATTATCATGTAAATACAAAATCGATCAAAAGTACTCGGTACTTCGTCCACAGCAAGCAGAACAAAGCAGCGCATGAGCGAGGAATGGAGGCTGAAGTGCAAACAACTTCTACTAGTATATTTTGATCACGCAGGCAGCTATTTAGCGCCTTCGTGAATAAAACAATTTCCCAAATATTTGGTGGAAACCCGAAATCACATAAACTCAATTTTAGAAATGCGCTCAAATCACGTCAAGAGGTTCAGCTGCATGATTGAATTATTTGGAATAGGCCTACATTATTTTAAATTGTAAAATACTTTATAAAAGCTTAGACCTACTTCTTATATTTATAATTCTGTGTTGCGTACTTATACACCCAGAATATTACTGTTATCAACAACATTAGTTTATGTCCGGGAAGGTAATTGTGTGGACCTCTGGGTATTCTTGTTGTGTGATGATGTTGAGAAAAACCCCATTTTGTTGTGAAGACTACATTTCAATATATTTGAGTTTGAAATTCAATCACAAAACCAACTCTAAAATGTAATAACTGGCTAATGTTATATATTCTGTTAGATGCTTTGTGTAAAAAATAGAACACCACTGGGAGCAGGAGAATGTATTCTCTGGTGAGGGAGGACGAGTGGAAACAAAAAATATTAAAGTAACTCCCATAGCATTTACTGACCAACTCTTATAAATGAAAGTAACTTATGGGACATGTTCTCACAATAACAGAAATCCTATTATAGTAACTGACCGTTTAATAAATAAGAATGTAATTTAGAAAGTCTCTTGTTTAAAAGTTTCCAATAATAAAGAGATTCAAGATTGTACGTGGCGAGGTATGCCGATGCCTTCTCCCTCACTGTCTCTCGAGCCTGGAGTACCTGTAAATAGACGAGTATAACGTGACGGCATTGAAGCAGGTGCTTACTCACCTGGCTTATGGATTATTACCTTTCTGTCGGGATAACCACTTTGACGAGACACTGGGTTAAAATCTGTGACAAAAGCAGCAGAATTTGTCAGATACACAACAAATATACAATATAACACTACTTATATAACATTTGGTATACATGAACAATAAATTTAATCTTCACTAATATAAGGGCTATCTCGCCTAACGTGAACCAATAGCAAAGGTTTCAGAACTATCTACCAATACTTTCAAGTGTTGTTTCTGTGCCAATGACAATTCTCAACATCATATAAAAATGTTGCAAAGTTTGTAGTTTTTTTTTACCCAACCACCATTTTGTTATTTTTACTTATCAATTTTTATCTCGAAAACCAGTTGATATACTAACTTCAAATTTTGCATAAAATTTTATATCAATAAAGACCAAAGTAAACAATATTATTCATTTTTCTATACACTCAATTTAAAATGGCAGCTGTTTAAAATGGATGATGTCTTTTTTAATGACAAACAAAACGGTTTTTAAATTTTATTCAGTTATGGAAAAAAACTGAAATTTTCTATTTAATACTAGTCAAAAAGCATACAAGATTAGCCTAAAACCAGAGTATTTTCATTTTTCTATCCAAAATTCAATTATTCTCTCACCTACAAAAAATCAATCTTGAACTATTTGGAAAATATTCATCCTGCTTTTGTAGTTTTCTGTATACTATAAAACTCCTTGAAAAATTTCAACTCAGTATATTAATTTATTTTTTGGATCAAAATTGACAAGTGTGAAAAATAAAATTACGGATGTTTGAAAATTTACAGACTCTTAGTCATTTTATTAATGATATTGTCTTTGGTGCAGAAGCAATACTTAGAAGTATTTTTAGAGGGTTCGTAACACCCTGTATGTATAACAGCTTACTTCTAATGGGTGTCCAACTATTTCTTATGGAAAATTCTACAATATATGAATATTTTGGATAGAAAATGTAATTTGAAGACTTTTTATTCGTTGCGTTTTTCATAAACATAACCATTTGGTAGCGGTTTGAAATTTTAAGTTAAATACATCATAAATACAAAATTTAACTTAAATACATAAATAAATTTAAAAACAACAACGTTGAAGATTGAAAGTGGAATAACAAATACAAGACCAACGTCAACAGCTTGATTTTAACCCTGAACCTAGTGTATGGAAGCACACTTTGCCAACTAAGCTGCAATCGCTCCCTGTAAAAAGTTGACAAATTAATTTAGTTGGATGATGTTTTACTCTTATCTTTTGTCCGATAGTTTTGGCAGCTATTCTATTCAATCATAAAGAAGCTACAAAAATTTACTCTTGAAATTTGTAATACAAATTTACTGTTTCTTAGTTGATTTCATTTAAAATGTTTAAATGTTGAAAATAATTACTAGAACAAGTTGAATATATTTTTTCAAACTAGATCTTTTTATATTGATAAGTAATGTGGAATGTTTCAACTCAATCGGTCAAGCTGCTGCAGAGATGTAGCAGGTAAAAGAAGCGTTTCCAGACATATGTTTACAGGAAGATTTTTTAAATTTTGACCCATACGCCCACTCTGCATAATTTGAACTGGCAAGTAAAATTAGACGAAAACTGCACTCTTACTGCCTATGAATTTCATATCAATCTAAAGTGTATTGTTTCAAGCTGATGGGGAATATAGTGAATTTTACAAATAAATGACAATGAAGGCCTATAAATAGTTTTAAGAAACTATAGTTGTATAGTAGTTCATTTAAAATAACTACCTGTTAACAATAAATAGCACAGCTGATTTAAGTTCGGTGTTAGTACAATAATCACCAGTTTACTCTAACACTTTCATTAACAGCTAGTTTCATACTTTGATTCAATTATTTGTATTTATAATTTACAGGTCAGGTTTGTGTTTAGGAGTAGGGCTAAGTCCTGATTTTGTTAACCTTTATTATAATTCTTGTAATATTATAAAATTAATACTTTGGTTTAGACATTTAGTATCATTTACCATCTTAGATTTGAGGTTATGGTTAATTCTACATCTTTATTAAAAATAAATATATGTGTTGAGGTAACAATGGGTAATGTGTTTCTTTCCAATAAAATCGGGTCCAACAGCTAGTATTCCAATAAATATAAAGTTAAATCTGACATAACTAAATACCATTATCCCCAAAACAAAAAATAGTGTATTTGAATAAAATTTTAAAACAGATTCTTAATTAAATGCACTTTCCTTATAAATTCAACAAAAACTATTACCATTAACAACACAGAATAATTAACAATTAACAAATTATTTTGATGAAATATATACTTTAAAATACAATAGAATTAATGATGAAAAATTTATTTAAATTGAAAATTCAGCTCAAGAATATACAAATCTGTTGAAACAGCCAACTGCAATGCCTGACAGTAAATTCCTTCTTTTTTTGCATTGGTACAGTATAACTATTGCAGATTTTATTTAGAAACTAAAATAAATTGAGACAATAATCAGGGCTGGGAAAATTATTGTCTACTGTACTACATATCCTCGTAATAAATAGGACTTGGTTACTCTAGTATAAAGTTATACAAAATTACCAACTTTTATAACAGGCTTTAATAAATAACTAATAAGCTTGACTTGTGAGAAAGTAACTAGATAAAATAAAACCATTAGTTATGGTTTGGTTACTGTAGCCCGTGCATCACTGAGGATGGCGACATTGTCATTGAAACGCGTTTAAGGTTAGTAAACGTATTTATTATGAGATTTTATGTTTAGGTTTTATTTTATCTAAACAGGTTTTAATCCTTCTCACAGGAAAGTTAGAGCTAACATTTATTTAATGAATAAAATTTTACCTAAACGTGAAATGTGCTATGTGTGTTTTGTGTAATTTAATTTAATGTATGACGACCTCGATTGAGTAATTTTGTGTCTGATGATGGGATAAAAGTCCCGAAACGCGTCACTAACGAACATAAAGAAGAGGTCACGTGACGGAAGAAAAGAAGGTAAGAAACTTCATTTTTAATAAATCAGTGACCTGGATACTGAAAATGAATTTAAGATTTTGTATTTTTATGTCCAACAATTTAGAAGTTATAACCAATAGAATTTGTAAATTACATTTTTTTTTTTAAATAGTCATAGTTTCTAAACGGTTGGAAAAACAAAATAGCCTATAATACATTTATTTTAATTGGTGTATACATCTAAGCAGGACATAAAAGTTACCAAAACATAGATTTGTCTTTTTTTAAACAAGCAGATCAAATAAAATCCTAAACATTGGAAAAAAATCACTATAGTTTTCAGATTTACTAAATCCCCTTCTGGATTACTGTCAAATATAACATGTTAAAAATTGCTATTTTGCAAGCACTTTGTCCTTAATTATTTCCCAAATAAATGGCATGTCATATGTAAAAAAATTCAAGTAGTTTAATAATAATTTTGAATATGCAGTTTACCAGAAAGATTTGCTCATGATTTAAATAACATTGATACAATTTAAATGTTTTTAGTTAACAAAATATTGTCGGGGTTTCTTCCTTATTTTAATAGGTGCAACATTTTTTCCATACCCTAAAATTAATTTGTGTTGGCGAACAATTGAACAATATTTTCAGCCAATATTCTTTTTAATTGAACAGTTTACAGTAATGGTAGATTATCGAGTAGAGTAATGCAATTCACAGGTTCGTAAATTTTTAGCAGTAGAGCCGCAATTATCCGAGCCTCGACTAACGAGATCTGGGTTAACCGAGGTAGTCAAAACTAAAAAAATTAAAGTACGGAAGTTCGGTTTGTGGTAAAGTAACTGTGCAAAGTGAAATCCGTGTATAACTGCAAATCTACTGCACTGTACTTATATTAGTCACATACTGTTTCGCCAAAAATGGTTCTGGTAGATAAAACACACAGTTTTTAATCATTATTAAATACAATTGTACAATACAGTAATTTAAATACTTTGCTAATCATCAATAAAATTTTGTTAATGCTTTTTCACTAAATGTCATGTTCAATAAAACTCGAACTCGCTGTGTTATGGCAATAATAGTGTAAACCAGTTAAAACCAGTAGTGTAAAAACAGAAATGGCGCACAATCGAGTGAGTTCCGTTAAGCAAAAACACTTATGGACTTTTCAGAAATAATTTTTTTTAACTTAAACATTTACTGTAGCCTATGTATGTCTTTTTATCATTTTGTATTTGTACTTTATTTTTATTTGGATGTTAGTTTTTCTTTTGATAGTACAGTAGATGTGATTTTAACATCTTTGACCATGTTTTTATTGATTTCACCAGTTTACCATTATGTTTCCCTTTTGATTTTTAACAAAGTCCGTGTTATCCGAGCTTTCGTTTATTCGAGGTATCCTCGGTCCATATTACCTCGTATAATTGAGGTTCTACTGTATTATTAATTTAAAGTATTGTTGATTTAAGACAAATATGACTTGCGGTAAGGATCATCTGAAACTGCTATCAGAACAAGACTTTCGTTAAACTCTCAATATTACGAAGGATTCAAATCTCCACCTACTCAGTATATTGCACAAATGTACAATTTTACTTTAAAAATAATATTATGTGATTGAAACACTTAAAAACTTAAAGTGAAAACAAAATCATACAGTTGTGAAATAACCAAAACACATGTGTGTAATATTCATAATCAAATCCTTTGCACTCACTTCTTGAACTCTGTCTAAATGCTAAAAACAATACAATCAAATTTCATTGCACTTACCTTGTAAACAAAATTTCTTGCAGAATGGCTCAAATTACAGAAAATGTTTAACTTTACCTGTTTGGTAGAGCTCATTTTAACTTAACAAATAACATGCTTGTTTGAACTTTTAAAAACTTTAGAATATTTTAGAAATTAATTATGTTTTATTTAAAGTATGTAGCCTACTGCCTATGGTGGTGTTTGTTCTATGGAATGTATGGCGGGTGAATAAAGACTATGCTTTTTATATACATATATTTTTTATATATTTATATTATTATTGAGTTATAAGTTCTACTTTAGTAAAAAAATTAAGATAATTGCTAAATTGAGTATTTAATTTTATTCTACAGTATACGAACTTGTGTAGATCAACTATATTACCATACAAAAGATTTAAAACCAATTTTAAATTCATAAAAATAGGAACCAAATATACACAATAACAAATAAATATAATAGCTTATAAGAATCACCAAGTTCAATATTCAAAGTTAGGTTAGGACTAATCCGGACCAATGTGTTTGCCTTGATGAAGTACTTTACACTAGTTTCACTCACTAAATATATTTGGCTAGTAATTAGTTTAATTCGACCAATTAATTTCTAAGAAATAATTGAAGGTTTTGCAATAACATATTATATTATATTACAGTAAAACCTGTCATATTAAATCAGTGATAAATAAATACGTATGGCCAAGAAATACCGTAAGAGCATGTGCCCTTGCTTTATCACTGCCTTTATTGTCCCACACCTTCTTTACGCAAGTCACTGATCTCCCTACAGTTTGATACTGTGTTGTCCGCTATTAAAGAATGTATCACACGTACTTTTATTGCAGTAGTAATGGTAGTAGTAATAGGCATACTAATTGTTTACTTTTTTTTTGCGTATTTTAAGAGATTAAGTTTGACCTAGTGTCAGTGGGCTTAAAATGGCTGAAAAAAGAAAGTAAGCAGTCGTGATGATTGAAGAGAAAGTTTGTTCAATTAGAAGAATGGTTGTAGGAAAATTCTGTAATTTCTTAAAATTCCACGGAAAGTGGTACCTGTACACAGTACTACTCCAACGATTATGAAATTGTGTATTGCTTTATACAATTATTAATAAAAATTACGTGCTTGGATTTATATTTTCATATTATATCAGGTTTTTAAAATGACCGACCCACACCAGCCAGATATAACAGGATTACTGTACAATAAACTTCTATATAATCCTTAATAATGGATATATAGGATGGTGCTGGCCTATATATTCTATCTGAAAGTATAATTATTATAACAAATTTCCACATTTTTGGTACCAAAATAGTTTGAGGATTTGCAAATAAATAAACTGAAGTGCGTGCAGTTATTTATTAGACTCAATTTCGATATACATCATACATCACAAGATTAAAATATAAACTGAATATTTTTTCTTAAAAATTCAACAAAAATAGGGGGTAATAAGTGTTGACAGATTTAAAATAGTTTTTATTATTTCAATAGAGAAGATCCTCGATTTAACAGTCTAACTGGGGAACCACAATGCCCATTATATTGAATTAAAACCAAGTAAGACATAATTAGGCTTCTTTTAACAAGTATCTGAAGACATCGTATAGAATTAACTTACAGACAACAAAATAATTTAGAAAACTTTTAAGATAATAATTACGGTAAGAATTAAAACTAAAGCATATTAACGCACTAAGACAGTTCAATCAGAACTGTGAAGTAAAACAAGTGACAGAAATAGCCGAGCTTGCACTAGTGATGGAATGATCAAATAAGAAATAACTACCGTAAACCTACCACAACAGATATTACCATTCATTCTGACTCACACCATCCTACCACCCAAAAGTTAGCTGCCTACAATAGTCTGGTACATAGACTTGTAACCACTCCACTCAATACAGAAGATTATCAAAAAGAACTCAACACCATCAAATATATAGCCTCGGCAAACGGCTACAACATGGTGATTGTGGACAATATTATTAAAAAGCATCAAAACAGAAATTCCCTTCAGAAGAAAACTACTAAAAATAAATATATTCCAGCCAAATATGGTAGCGTACTCCCTAAAATATTGAATAATGTGTTTGGAAAATTAAATATCATGTTAGCTTATAAAACGGAGAATAGTATTAAAAGAATATTGCAACCCAAAATAATGACACCTCTCGAAGATAAGACCGGCATCTACAGGATTAATTGTAATGACCGTGAACAATATTACATAGGACAAACGGGTAGACCTTTTATACAACGATGCAAGGAACACCTACCAAAAAGGACAGTCCACATAAAATAAAATTTTGCCCGTCACTTAATTGACAGTGACCACACATTTTCGAGTTTTAATATAAATTTTAAACCTATAATTGTATGCAATAAAGGCACATACATGGACGCCGCCGAGGAATATGAAATATATAAAGCGTTTAAATCAAAAGATGAATTATTAAACAACCAGCTGAACTTCAAGTCCAATAAGTTTTATGATACAGCGATAAGGATCGTCAATAAGTTTACTTAAACTATCATAGTCAGTAGTTGGTCAACCTTCTAACGGTGCGCACCGATTCCACACGACAACGTATTTTTGTTGAACATTTTGTGTGTTTGTGAAGTGTTTTCAATATAATTCATGATGACCTGAACTTCAGAGAAGCCCGATGATGGAACATAGATTCCGAAACGCGTAGCCAGAATAAATATGAAGTCACACGACAGATATACAAAGGTAAATGATGGATTAAATTATTTCATGCACAATTTTAGGAATGAAGTGAGTAATGCTATCGATATGCAATGCACGAAGGGGCCTCCTCTAGGTTATGTTATTGTTAAAAAAACAATACATTTATTTATTGACCCATGAGTTATTCTTTATATTATATAATATTTTTCATTTAGAGTGTTTGTATTCGATTTTATCTGATTTTCTTTTAAGGTTTCATTAAATTCAAACTATACTCAGATTTATTTTGTATTTTATGGATTGGTCCTAACTTTAATCTCTTAAACAAAACCTTATCTCTATTTATATTGGAAATGTTGAGAAAAAGTAAATGAAAGGAATATAGAGAATGGAACAATCAAAGATGGCTGAACTCAGCTGAATTGGTACTTTCTGGCTTGATCGGAGTAATTATTTTCTCTAACGATTGGATATTTTAAACTCTTTTCCAATATCCATTCTTTACAAAAACCAGATATAGCTTGTGTTACAAGATGCACAAGATCCAGATTTGGATTGTGAGTTAGGACTCTTTGAGGGGATCCAAACTGCCTGGCATCAGATATCAGTGCCAAAAATAGCTATGATCGACATCCTGTCCCAGCAAGTTCAGCTGTGTAGTAAGACTACATGTAATTAATAACCAACTGCTAAACTAAATAATTTTAGGACAATTTCAAATCGTACGTCAACCACCCAGTAAGTTATATATAATGTATAAGTGAACTGAGTTAATTAGTTCTAATTTTAGTTTTAGTTTAATTTACAGTATTGCACAAAACAAACAATACTAAAATTTATGCTCATATGACATTGTGCCTATGCCAGCTGATCTCTTTGGCTATTGCTGTCATAGCAATAGTATTGTTTGTTGATTTTGAAACAAGTAGTGTAGAGGTTAAAATGGTATAAACAACATAGGAGGAAATTTGTATTGTAGAACATAGCACCACTCATAAGAAATTGGCTATGAAAACAGGCCAACTTAAAGCATGGTGCAACGTTTTCAACGACCTGTACCAACTAATAATGAAAGGCTCTGACTCGTACAAAAACTTTGTCAAACTGGAAGCATGTTTTCACAATGTAAAGGTTGTACTGGCCAAATCTAATACAGCCATACAACACCAAATTGACTCATCTGTATCTTGTAAAGAAACATAGTAATAGATTTAAAAATTTCTCTCACTGATGGTTGGCCAATGTTCATTTTCAATTAAGTTTGTTGAAGACT
>JAGFPH010003023.1:88958-99565 GCA_018207615.1 Philaenus spumarius
AAAAAAAGTAAGAAAGAGAAAAAACTCCTCCAAAACTTTAAAGACAGAAGTCTTTTTTATCTTAATTTACTGGACTAGGTATTTTATTTTTTTAAATCATTATAAATAATAACAGAAATTTAGTTTTACGTAAGTAACAAACTAAAACTTTGTTTAGCAAAAAGTCTACTTTCAAATGTATTTGTCTACAAAGTCTACTTACCCTATGCCTGTCCTTGGGAAGTGGTTGAGCGTTGAATGGTAATCCTGATGGAGGAGGAGGCATAGTCAGTTCCAGCATTGCAGGTGGGATGTATATAGGATGTGGTGGAATGGGCACGCCCTTGCCCCAGCCTAACTTCATCTCGTATCCCATTACATCTTTGCCTAAAAAAAAGTTTAGCCTGTTAATATACCGTTGACTCTTTTAGGCCACAAATTCCGTCTATGTAACTGTTACATTAAAAATTACCAATCATGTGTCACTTATTTCACATTATGAAGGCTGCTTCACTTTTTCCAAGTCAAAACTATTTTTTCAAAATGTTTACTTTAAAAAGGCATTGTCTGATCTAATACTCAACCTATGTTTACATTTGAAATTTCAGCAAAAATTACACCCCCAAATATGCCTTTTGGGGCAATAAGATTTTTTTAAATCTTTTGGTACAAAATGGTGGAATTTTAATAAAACCAAGAGCCTAAGCCAATTTCTTTGCTTGTAATACATACCCTGTATAATAACACAAATTTAATTCTTCCTAAATATATTTGTGTGCCACAGCTAAACAGTTCCAGGAATAACAATGGTAGTTAATCAATACATGGATCCATTCTGTATAACTTCTACTACTCACCATTAAGAAATCTAAGAGCTCTCTCCCCATCTTTACGGTTCATAAACGCAACAAATCCACAATTTCTTGCTCGCGCTTTTTCTTCATCTGATCTAGGCCACATGATTTTAATACTTGCAAGAGGTCCATACTTGCCAAATACTTCCATCAATTGTTGTTCTGTTATCTGTAATTGTAACCAATTATAAAGTATTAACTTTCAGAAAGTTTTTTACCTCCTATAACGTAAAATCAGGCTATAAAACAGCACCTTTTTCAGGGTTCTCACAAAAATTTCATTTTCAATTTCCTTCACTCATCTAGTTTTAAAAAATTTCCCTGACTTACGACATATATCAAATAAATCTAGACTTTTTCTGGTAATACATCTTATTGAATTAAAATAAGAAAAAAAACAATGTGTTTTATTTAATATGGCCTCCCTCCCCCCTTTTAATAATTAAAAAACAATTACACCTAATTCATTAAAATATCAGAAAGCTATCAAAAGTTCTAGTATACAAATAGTTTTTAAATACTGATTGATTTCACTCATATGATATATACTTTAGAAATAAAGGAGCTTCTTTTGAAAGAATTGCACTTAGGAACTAAAGAACAAAATAGAGTTACTAAAAAACCAAGAAGTTTACTTTTTATAAAAAAAGTATAAGTTAACTATATTTTTAATCTATAAAATAAAAATTAACTTTGGATGAAAATCACTTGTAAATAAAAGAAAGAAGTAAATTAATTTTAACTAAACTTCATTTAGAAATTACAATTTAATGAACACTGGCTCAATTGTAAAAAAATTAAAATGTAAAACGTTGGCTCATTTTTACATAGAACTTAAATTTGGATGCATGTTATTTTAAGTTTAATAATTTGGATTTTAAGATTAACAAATTTTTAAAGGTAAAACAAATTACATACATTGATTTCATTGTGTTGATTTTTTGTCACTTGTTTGTATAGTACCTTTTACACAACTTGTATCCACCTCTTAGAGAAAGAGAAATTAGAATAAATGAAATGAAGTATATTAGAATGAAACAGAATAATACACTTTCCTTTTTTAATATTTAAAAATAACATTATCATTACATAATGTAACACTTTTATGGGTTCATGGTCACACTGGATAAGGTGGGAATGAGTGTGGTGGTGAGCTTTTTATCAATGGGTAAGCTACAGAATTTTAACGACCAGAACCATTTTGTGACATATCAAAGATGACAGCGATGGAGGCCGTTGGTAGTTGGACAAGATCACAGAGCAGAAGGTCTATGATCTGAGAATGAGACGTTCATTTCTTTGTCTTTATAGTCAGATTGCGTCTGACATTTTTTATCGTGAGCAGATCCAAAATAAAGAAGGTGTTAGGGACAGTCATCGGAAAATCTCAAATAGTCTGAGAAAATAAGCCAACTTTTTTATAAGTTCCTATATAAAATTCAGCCAATATTACACATCACAATGCAGCCAATCACAAAAATTCTAAAATGTTTAGGACTAAACATTTAATAAACTATGAAATGAAGGATGCTATTTGCGACGTTTGTTTTGTGAATCCGTCATGATTAGTGTGGGTAGTGTACTCCTATTGCACGCACCCAAAAATTGTGTTTTTATGAATAAACTATTTAAATTAATTTCATACAGATTACTATACTCTTGATTAAAGTACACTTTATTAAACGATGATAACTTTCTAATTTGACACAAACCTAAATTTCACTTGCACACAAAACAATGATGTACCACTAACCTAGCTATCAGTTCAGAAATACAACTGAGAAATTAAATGATTGACATTTAACAAAAACTAATCTGTAGGTAAAAACATTTGAATACACTAAATACTAAAAGGAAATTATTTATGACTCATAAGGTCACCCTATTGCAAATGCTTTTCACACGAATATTCTCTTACTCAATTCATTATGTACATAAACTATCTGCAGACCATTTACAGCTTATTCTGTAATGCGTCATGTTGGCGCCAAGTTATTTTTTGTCACTCTGACAGAAAAAAAGTGATAAAACAGTAACCGAAGACCTGATAATAATAATCAAAGTATTTCCTTTCTGCTGTGATACTTATGATCGGAACTTTAGATAAATGAAAACATTAACCGATAGATAACATTATCCATGATTTCGTTAACCAGCTTTCACTGTATAAAGCGATTCGACAGGTCGATAATATATTATAAATAAATAACAATTTTTAAATATAATCATACCTTAGGATTTAAGTTACCCAAGTATAGGTTGGTTGTAGTTGGGTCTCCACAGTCAAAAGAACCAATTTTAGACTCATCAATTATGTTTATACCTGAAAACATAAAGTAAAAATCATTGTAGAAAACATAAAATCTACGCAGTTTTATAATTATAATGGATTGGCACTTGTAGCCCACTGATATATAAGTTTGGGACAACTATTATTTAAAAAAAAAAATCTAGATAGGAAGAAGATTTGTAGCATAGCCCACTGAATGTATGAGTTTGGGACAACGGATTTTTTTTTTACCTAGATAGGAAGAAGATAGAACTAAATAAGAAATAAATGAACTGACTTGCAGCTCGCTATAGAAAATTATAACATTTAAATTTCTTCATGATTATCAATTATCAACTAGTGTTATATATATGATGAAGGGATTTATTATTAACATTTATAAGTATTTATCATTGTAATTATTATCGTAAAGTCAGACGCTTAAAAGTTAGTTTGTCTGGGCTCAATTTTAAATCATTGACATAATTGGTGCTCCCTGAACCCAAAAATATTTTTAGTGGAATTTTTTGTTTTGGTGCTCCCTGAACCCAAAAAAGTGTTTTTAACGTGGTGTCTGTCTGTCAGTGTGTCAGTATGTATACACGACCAGAGGGGACACTATTGGTCCGATTTTCATGAAATTTGGTATGTAGGTACTAAACCCTAATATCTCCAGGCGTTTCTTTCATTTTTTGGAATTTTTAATTTTTAAGGGTAATTTACCCCTAAAAACCAATAAAAAACGACAAAAATGCAAATTTCTCAAAAACGGCTCTAACAATTTTGATCAAATTTTCAGTATTTATAGTGCTTAAGATGCCAAACAAAATGACACCCCCCGCTTTTATCAAAACTTCGGCGTTTCATAATTATGGGGAAATGTTAAAAAATAAACAAGTTTATGTTGTCAATCTAGCATCATGGCGACGGCCGCACGGGGTAGCACCATGGTAGCGAGCACGGCTAGTAATTCAAAGGTCGCACGATCGAATCCCGCCTGGGACAATAACTTTTTTATACGATTGACGTAGGTAGAATATTATTTTTTTGTTTTGTTCTAAAAAGTAGTAAATAAAATGATTAAAAACAATATTATTTTGACTACAGTAAGTTGGGAGAAAGTTTGTGTCAGTTAACTGATACCGTTTATTTTAAACAAAATATCATAAACAAATAATTAAAAGGAACAGTATTACTATTCCCAAGTTGTTAACATTAAAAAAGGAAAACTACCATAGAAATTCATAAAATAAAGATAAAAGTAGCAGAATGAAGTTCAGCAAAGTTAGGTGCATAGATAGGATTATGATAGTGAGATAAGTTTCTACGATAGAATTTTTATGTACATATGACAGATAAATGTACGATAAATTTTTTAACAAATTTTGTCATCATATGGGAGCTAAACATTAAAAAACAGAATGTTCTCTTACTTTTGTACTTACAATGTCTATTAATTTATAAAGCTTGTCGTTATGTGTATTGGCTATAATTGAATTTTTAATGGTAATTATGTCGGTGTAAATAGATAAAGTCTAACTTTCAGTGTGTGTATTCTTCCGTTTGTGAAGTGAGAAATAATTTAAAAGTTCTCACAAAGTTCAGTGACCCATCCTCAGGTGCAGCAAAATAAAAATTTAATATAAAATAATATCATTTTTTGGTTATATGAAAATGAAGAAAACAGGAACCACATGGCAATTTTTGATTTTCTGGTATATTTTTAGAGCACTATTACATTTTATTATTCTAAATGGCAACAGGAATAAAACTGCCTTACAGATATCAACTACTATAAAGACTAACAGAGATTGAACAGTTCTGTCTCTCGCTCGCCTCCAATATAGTGATACCAACCTCACCTTACTCTGTTGGCCGTTCAAAATATATTGGGTCTGTTGTATTTGATAATATTTGCCAAATTTTAAGAATAACACAAAAAAATTAATACCTTTATCTGGATCTTCCATACAAGCTTTAACAACCCCTTTGTATTTATGTCTTTCCTCTCTTTCTTCCTGAATCCTGAAAATAACAATTGCTAATTATTTATTTACTATTTGCTATACCTTTGTTTGTTGTGTAACATAAACTCCATTTAGAAAAAAACTTGACTTTTCAACAAACCTAAGTGCATGCTAGAAGGTAGCTTTTTAATAAAGGCTACTTAGCTCGAGAAGGGATAAAAAAAAACACACACACACACAGTAAGACAGTCAAAACTCAAATAGAAATGGATTTTTCAATTTTTGAGTATTCCCAAGATCATAGGAGAGTTACATGTATAGAAACCATTTACGCTTCTCAATTATAAATAAATAATTCTTCACTCTGCTGGCTGTCATCATTTTAAATTCCCACCAAAATTAAACTTTATTTTGCCACTTTTGCAAACTAACTACTAACCCATTTCCAATTCCAATGGCATTGAAACATACTCAGCTTTGCCGGCAACGCCATTATCATTATTGAGAAGCTGTACTTCAACAAAGAATGAGACCAAATCTTCAGAAATAAGAATTGGCTAGCAAACAAGATCTTGGAGCTGGCAATTCACAAGAAGGAATCAGCAAGCCTGCAGAATATGTCCGAACGCCCAAACAAGGTTTGGGGAAATTATCTCTGATCTCTGCTGCAAGCTGCATTTCGGACAGGGTCCTATTTAATTTTCACCGCACAAAATATCGTACAATCGAGCCGCCGATACTATATTAATCTTCATCGCACAAATTATCGTATGCCCGAGCTATTACTGTGATGTGATATTCATTTTGCTTCTAGATTAAGGCCAATATTTCGGCTTGCATACAAGCATTATATCAAAAAAGAAATGCAAAGCCGAAATGTCAACATTAATGTAACCTGAGGAATGGATACCAGGTCGGCGTAAAAGTTTTCTCAGAAAAGGTCCTTAGTCATAATGTCAAAACAATTCACTTTTGTTTTACCCTGTTTAGTAATCTTTATTTTGTGATTTCCGTGTTCTTTCAGGTTATAATGAGCAGAGCTTCCTTATCACAGTCAACTTTTGTATTGTTTACAATTTGTGTTAAAATAATAAATGTTTCTCTTTCTTGAAACAAATGTGTTATTTTATTAGTTTCATAGTTTTTTGTTAGTAGTTAACTGTTTTGTTCTTAGTGTACTGTCTAGTTTAGATTTCTAGAAATGAACAATTTTATCACTAGAAATATTGTTGTAGCCGGTCCTAGTACTGCTAGGCCTACGAGTTTTCTAACGGATATCGATCATGATAGAAAAATATCAATACAAAACGAAGGGAAAATAAATTCAAATCAGCAATCAGTATTTTTAGGAATAGAAAAATATTTTAATTAACCTAATAATTTAGTTTGGTTAGGCCAATTACTTTTTAGTAACCTAATAACTTACTAAGTACCGTAACAATATATTTCTGAATTCTGAGAGGAGAAAAGTTTTATTTTTTTAATATAACATCAACACTTGCTTCGAGTTTTCGTTTACTACCCGACCCAACCCAAGTGAAAAATTTCACGACCCGGCCCGAACCGAGGGAAAAATTATACTACTAACCCGAGTAAAAAATTTCACTATCTGACCCGAACCAAAAAATACTACTCACAATACCCTAGTTATCATAATGACATCCAGGAGCAATGGATGGAAAAGGAAAATTTGTCCTGTTTGTTGGAAATGTAAGGGTTAACTAAATGTGTTAAAATAAATGTAAACTTACAACTTCAGTTCCTCTTTAAATAATTCCAAGTTGCTTTTCTTTTTCTCTCTTTCTTTCTTTTTCCCAGGCCGATCTGGCTTCCGGTCACTTAATAACTGAGCATATTGCTGAGCTTTTTCAGCACTCGACATTTTCTCAGAAGGTTCTCCCATCCGACTTTGTGGTTTGTATAGTTTGCCTTTATCTTTAGTATCTTCCTCTGTAATCAAAAATAAAAAACAACAGTTATTCAAACCCGAAAAAAACTAATATAATCAAAGCTAGCTTAAACAATTCTTTAACATATGGATATGTTTTGATCAAAAGTTAACCGAATGTTAACTTGGTTCATGAGGAGGGATTATATTTAACAATAATCAAACAAATTGGGAGACTAAGGTTATAGCTCCAAACATTTAAGTGAAGAAACTGACTGTAATTGAAAAAAATGTAAGAAAATAACTAAAGTATTTTCCCTTCATAGTGTTTTAACATTTGCACCTTCATCTTTAAATTATTGACACCTTGTTCTTTTTGATAACTTAAAATTGAGGAAATCATAGACTGAACTTAATTGGCAAAAAAAAGTGCTCTACGGCAGACATTACACCAAATTGTTCTATCCAGGTACCTACAAAAGAAACTGGAATTTTTTTTATGGAATCAACCAACAAAATGCTAGCCTATATGTTTGATACAAAATTAGAATTATCACTTCTTACAGTTATTAACAGTACATAAAATTAATAATAATACCAACATTACTTTAAAAGCCAATTGATATTTGTCAAAGGATTAAGAGGGGACCCCAGTTAATGATGAACTTTGACCCCTTGTATTTGGAGAAGCAATGGACTGATATTAATTCTGCTCAAACTGGTTTTACTTTTGCACCTTCATTTTTAAAACAACATCTTGTTCATTCACTGCTTCACAACATTGGTATTATTTCCCCAGCTTTTGTTATTTTTTTACAGCTTTGGGGGGGGGGGGGGAAGAATTTTTCTCATTTTTAACCTCTCCAGGGCATTCTCACTATTTTTTTAATAGTCCAGACATGAATTTTCTATATTTCATCGTAGGTAAGCGCTAGAGACGCACTTCTTTGGACGCACGCACGTGCATCGATTAATTTTTGGTGTTATATAAAAACATTTAAGTTATTATTTTACATTATCAAAGTAGTATTTTTATGTTAATCTTATATAAAAAAAATAATAATAACAAAAATATCATGAATTTTCTCTTGTTAAATGAGTCAGGTTCATCTTCATCACTCAGACTGAAGTTGGTACACTAATAATCACTTCACTTTGAAACGAAAGCATATTTTACATCACATCACAGAATATACTGCAATCTACACCATACAATCAAATAACCTCAATCGCTAACAGCTATACCGTCAAATACACTTGGCAGACTTCTTTATCAGCGAATGTGTTAATAACTTGTGATGGAACACAATTGTCAAAAAATGTTTCACATGAGCTGGTGCCAGAACCTTACAAGTATTTCAATAAGAATTGTTTTTGTTTTAAGATACGTGTAACCTTAAAAATCAAGAGTTATCAAGAGACTGTATTGTGTTTTTGTTTCACATGCAACTGAATTTAGATGTTTACATGTGTTTTTAGTTTTTGTTAATTTAATTTTCATTTACAGTAAAAAAATATAAATCAAAAATATACTTATCAACTGGGGTAAGAGCGGACTTGAGTCTTATTAGATATAGTAAAACATTTGTAATAACTCATGGGGTAAGATCATAAAGAGAAAGATTTAAGCTTTAAAACACAGTTTTAGGTTTTTTTTGTGAAGATTTACTTTAAAATGATTGCGTTTGTAATGAATTAAAAAAACGTACAAAACAAAAATCATTTAAAATACTTTAAAATTTATTGTAGGGTATTTTTACAAGCATCTCATTATATTGTCACTTTATATTGACCCATCTACACTTCCTCTGGAAACAACTTCGCATTTCCACAACACCAAATTTTTAGACATATAAAATCATCAAAAATGTCTTACGAGTTTAAGCCATGAGTAAGACGTAAAGGAGTCTCGGGAAAAGGTAAAAAAAAACCCCATTACTAAATGCTTGAAGCTTGTTTTAGTAGTTAAATAACTTTCTCAAAAGATCAATTAATATGACATTTTATTTTAGAATTTTAAAATCATATTTAAAAAATGTTCGACCCACATCCTTATTTAACTCACTATACCTATCAAATTACTTTTTTTTTTAATACTTACGTCTTTTCCCAGCATCATAAGTTCCTGCTTTGACCCACACTTTCCCAGCTTTAGTCGGTGCTTCTTGAAACGTGGCAACAAATTCCTCGAACGCCTACACATAGAGTATGCAAAGTTTTAATAGACTGTTTTAATTTTCAAACATTTTTCTATTTAGGCTATTGTAATTAACAAATAATTTAATAAAAACAATAATTAACAGTTTTGGTTTTACAGTAGAGCGTCGATTATCCGAACGTCAGTTATCCAAAATGTCAATCATCCGAAGGCGGAAATCTACTGTAAATAAATAAGTACAGTACAGCACATAATTCCGAATTAAAGTATTTGACTCGCATAGTCAGATGAGTTGTAGAATTCAAGGAGTTTGTGCGCTAAACGGAACAGCGGCCACTGTTGAGTCAGCCAGGTGCCTGGCATCCTGCTGCCAGACAATTAGCGAGTACACAGTGAATTTAATTATCCGAAGAAATTGATTATTATCCAAACCCCCCTCAGTCCCAATTAGTTAACAGAGGACTTAGTGGGCTACACACTGCCATACCATCATCCAGGCGATATATGTCACTATTTAACTGAAAATAGTTATATTTGGTGCATAATTTAAGGAAATCCATTATAATGTCTATGTTATTATAAAAACTTGTGGAAATAGTCGAATTTCACAATGTTTTGGATCACAAAAATCTCTGATTATAACCGATGGTGCTAGAGGGATAATTGATTGCTCATTTTTATGATCCAAAACATTGTAAATTTCTATTTCCACAATTTTTAAATTTCATATTAAAAAACTTCTCAAGTAAAAAGTACCGGTATGGAAAAAATTTATTTGTGAGTAATGTATTTAGTTGGTATAACTAATACACAAAAAATCATTTACATCTGGGTCATAGAAAACAAAGCCTATGGTGATTTCATATAGAATGACTTGGAACAAAATTTATCGGTAAAATATTTCTAGTACTTCCTAATAGCGCTTGTAATTTTATTTTCCTAAGAAGTAAGAGTTTTTTTTTTAATAGAGTATAATTTACCACAGCAAGTTCTGAACCTCACATGGATAAAAGTTTCTGCAAATAGCTTTAATTTTTTCTGTGATATCTTATCTTCTAAAGCGAGAGATAATTGTTTGTCTGCTAAATGGATCTGGAATCTCCGTCTAAGGATTTTTTATTTTTTTATTTTATATTAGGCTTTTGGCCACGAGAAATCGATTGGAAATGGTCACCAGTCTGGGAAAATTCGTTTTCTACGTCTTTTTATTAAATTAAAAAGTGAAATTTGTCCATTTTAAACAATACAAAGCACAGCTGATGCAAATGTTTTCAATGCCATTACAATAATCATCTGCTTTCTTTTAAACTGTATATTTTATTAGAGGTAAGCCTAAAATGTTGTATCTATTTATAGTTACCATGGCAATGAATACATAATAAACATACCCTTTATTTAGTTGTTTAATGTTATAGGCCAAACCTAAACGATGTTCACGGAAATTAGCAATAATAGTAGTTATTGACGTGAGCGAACTAGGCCCTAGGAATAA
>JAGFPH010003023.1:99965-112195 GCA_018207615.1 Philaenus spumarius
AATATTACCCTTTGAGTTAAATTGTATTGTTTGCAAATGGTAAAACATGCCTCTTTAATAATTAATTGTTGAAATAAGAGTTTCTGAAACTTTCTGCGCTCCTAGCGGCTAAACGGTTAAGTTTATCAAAAAAACACCAAGAATAAAAAAGTCTTACAATTGCATGTAAAACTCAAATCCGTCATAAAAAGTAGGGGTTTCCATAAGAAATTTCAAAGTTGACCGCCATATTGGAAAATGGCGGCCATTTAGAAATATTTTAACTACGTATTTTTTAATTTCTCACAAAACAAGGAAAGGTTCCCTATTTAAAGTTTGCTGTAAAATTAATACTTTCTGAGATCCCAATGGTGGCCCAATTTAAAAAATCACATAAAATATAACATTTTTGAGAGGCTGTAGCTCATAAACGGTTGGGTTTAGGAAAAAATACAAAAGAATAAAAATGTCTTAAATTTGTATCCTTAATCGAAATTCAACATAAAAAGCGGGGGTTTCCATTTGAAAAAATGAAGTTGGCCGCCATATTGGAAAAATGGCGGAGTTTTTGAAAATGTTAATGTTGTAGTTTTTATGAAAGGGAAAAAGTAGGGAAGGTCCCCCATTTAAAGATTGTTGTAACTTTTATAGTTTCTGAGATGCCAATGGTGGCCCATTTAAAAAAATCACCCTGTATATTTTAATTACATAAGTAACTATACTTATCAATTTAAAGTTGTTAAATAATTACCAGTAAAGACCCCCAATTGACTCCCAATTTTTTCAAATTTTGGTGTATATTCACTTTGACACCATTTTTGAATTTCTCATCAAAACTTAGGATAGGAATGTCTGATAAAGTGAGGGGGTTATTATTAAGGTGAAGGAGCTAGGTGGAAAAAACGCCCATTTACATAATGCACTTTATCTCATGAATGCCAAGTCGTAGAGAAGTGATATAGATATCGTTGGATAGGCAATCATAAGGGCTATAAAATATCGAAAGGAGAAATTTTGTAAACTCCACCTAGTAATGAAAATTTGTATTAAAATTTTCAAATTCGTTATAATTTATCAGTTTTCAAAACTCTTTCATTAAATGTAAATATTATTGTAAATAATCATTTTATGTAAATATTGATTTGAATGATCGCCACTCATAATAAATAATTTGCATATAATTTGTTTGTTATTTCACAAAATATGGTCTTTACTGGCCCGTCAGCGTCCCACTTGTTAAATAATTTTAAACAAATTACTATTATTATGATATATAATTTTATGCATGTGTATGTGTTGGTGAGGGTGTGTGTGTAACTTATGTATGTGTGAAACACATAAAGTTGGTAATGTGTATTTTGTGTGAATTACAATAATTTTAATTCAAATAATTACAATATTTGTAGAATGTTTGGAAAAATATTAGCTACAAGAAAAATTATTTAAAAAAGAAACACTTTGATATTAGCACACGGACTGGCAAACGGTGTTCTAAAGTACACCAAAAGTCGCACACGGAAAATCAGACCAGGGCGTCGAGAAATACGCAATATTTGCACAAAGGTTTCACTCACACTGAAAACTCCCATGTGGTGCTTTAGAGGGAAGTCAGAAACTCAGCTAGTGGTAAGAAGGGGGATCAAAGACGTATTGTTATAAAATGGCAACCAAAACAAAGCACTCACGGAACCTGAGACTGTGCGCAACGTACCGAGGGTTAATAAAGAGTTGATTGATATTTTTGAAACGTTGTATATTATTTTCTTTACAAAAATTATGGCAAATGTACAAACAAAAAACTGTACAAATACAAATATAATGGAATTTGAAATAATACAGTATTTAACATTATGTTTGTCCGTATAGGTTGGTATCTCTGCCGCATTATAGTGTGGAGGCATATTGTAAATTTAACCAAGTTCAATTTACCTGAGCTGCAGCTTCTTCTTGTTCTTTTTTTCTTTGCTCCTCCATCTCTTTCTTAGACATCGGCCTCTTTCCCATTGTTCCAACCGAAAAGGCCTTTAACTTCTGTTCCGCTATTTGCTGTAGGACAATTTTATATTAAAATACATATTTTATATGTATAGGTATGTATGTACCTAATTTAAAATATAGGTATATTTTTTTATATTTTTTATTTTACAATTTTATATTTTTATACATACGTAGAATGATAAAAGTAGGTATATCAAGTGTTATAGTTAAAAATACATACTGCAGTCAGTCTTCAAAGGGTTTCTTATATGATCAAGTGGTTTTGGGATTTGAAACCTATGACGATTATTTTTAGTATTTATTATAAAAGGAAAGGAATGAAGCTTATATCATTTGAGGTTTTGTGCCATAGATATGCAGAAAACAAAAATTATGTGTATATATTGCATTTAAAACAATTATGCTTGCTTATATTCTGATTATACAAATCAGCTGTGTCATCTGTTTATTGTTTTATCCAATTGGTTGCTATGGCAATGAGTATCAATTCCTATAAAAGCGAGTGTATGTACTTACTGCATACATGGGTAGTAACAATATAAAAATAACAGCTGATTTCACCCATCATCTGTAATAATTGAACAAAACCTATCGTAGATTACACTTTGGGGTTATGTTTACAACTTCAATAAATAATATGTCTTGTAAAAGTTGATTTTTTTTAAATATGAGTTATAGAACTAATATAATAATGTGCTATAATAAGTTAGGCTTATAAGATTTTCTTTGAGGTTATAAAATGAATACAAATACAACCTTTTATCATCAATGTATTCATTTATACAAATTTAAAGAAAAGTAACCCATTCGTTTAGCTTAGGAAACATTTGTACATCTTCATATATCATAACATATAGGCCTAAAAATATTATATTCGATTAATAATTTCTTCATTAGCCTATAATATTAATAATTTCTAAATAATTTTATATATATCAATATGAAATAAAAAGCAGGTAAAAGATAATATTGTCATCTTTATTTTGGTATATAATAATAATATATAGCCTACTATAAATACAAATTTTTGACAAATAAGGCTGAAGTTTTATAAAATCATATTTAAATATCCTTATAATTTTACACATTTACCGAGCTAAAAATCCCCTCAGCATAGTTAGGTAGTTCTAGATAAAGTTTGTTGTTTTTATATTTTTTAATTACCTATGTATTTCTGACGAGTAACTAATTAATCTGCCCAGGATTTTTCATGGAGGTCTACTAGTTTATTTTAAATGACGTTATAAGTTATTTGAATGAATGCATTTAAATATAGGCAAGATTATGTTAAGCCTATATTGCCTCTTGTCGGACTTATGATGGTTTAGGAAACCGGATAGAGGTACTATCTGTACGGGTTCAGAAGGGGTCGACAATATGCGTATTCAGTAATTAATAATGATGTGGTAGGAGTTAAGAAGGAATGTTCATTCTGGAGGGATCAGCCGTCAGATAACGAATGAGGTAGAGTGCTATCGAGGCCTTTAGACAACAAACGAGGTTCAGTGCTGTCGGGATCAGCCGGCAGACGACTCATAGGAAAGTTTGTCATGAAGGGATCAGCTTTCAGACATCAGAAGGAGGTACTTAAAAGAGCAATAAGAAATCATGGAGTTTATATGAAATCTGTATGTAGGCAGCGACAGAGAGAGAGAGAAAGAGAGAGTGTGTTGTTAGTAACTTTGTAGAACAGAACAGAATGAATTCATGCCTTCCAACTTCCCTCTCTCGCTGAGCATCATTTATTTACAATAACTATAGCCTACGCGCAATATTGAATACAAACACTTGAAATTAGTGTTGATGATGACTTAGGAGTAGAGTCTCGCTACACCTCTATTAACATAAAATTGTATTTAGGTCTAGCCTGTATTAAGTAGTAGAACCAAATTAGTAAAATTTTAGAATACCACTACTTCTTTAATAATCACGGCTTGGTTGAAACCTAAACAAACTTACAATCTCCAGTCACACTACTGTATGTTTCCAGTTTGTAATCATATCTAGCCTATGTATTAAGTTTATAAGTTGATTGCATTTCTTACTGAACTTTCTAATAAAAGAGTCTCCAGCTGATACTACTTTAACCCTAGAACCGGTAATGTTAACAAAAATGGATTTTTCGGCGTTTGCAAGCATTTTTTCAAAAATTAGCCAAAAATAGTAAATGAACTCCAATCCAAAAGTGTTCCATACGGTAGCTATTTTGTAGGCAAGTTCAAAGAATTTATATATGCCAGTAAAAAAAATTATAGATCATGTAAAATTAACTCAAAAAAAAAAAAATGTTCAGTTACGAAAGGTAAAAGTTCAACTTTAGGCCTACATAAAAAGTAGTAAACATAACTTGTAATATTTTTTCAAAATCTACAAAAGTTTTGTACTAATTTAGTTCTAAAAAGAACTGTATAAAAATATTTATCAATTTTAAATTTCTTATTTGGAAACACCAATTTTTATGTTCCTACTACAAGACTGCTAACAAAACTAGGCCTAGTTTGAATAGTAATTTAGAAATATAATTAGAAGATAATATTTATATCTTTATTTTGGTATATAATAATGTAGGCCTATATAAATACAACGTTTTAACAAATAGGCCTGTACACATTTACCGAGTTAAAAATCCCCTCTGCATAGTTAGGTAGGCCTATATCCTTTGCCCAAAAATGAAATATTATTATAAGAAAGTGTTGAGTATAAATCATAGAATTTATCTGTATATAGGCTAGGGGTACTTGTAAATTATCATTTTGTAAACCATTTCACTTTGTATTTTTTACTTCTTCCACAAAATTAGAATAAACTGCCTAATGTTTGCGCGGATGCATGGAATACAAAATGACCGTTGGAACAGCATGGGAAACAGACTTGCTTTGTGATCTCAAATGGTGGTTTGAATTCTACGAAAGTCTGTAATCCCACTGCTGTTTGAATAACATCTAACCAGTAAAATCTAGTTTACTTCACACCAATCGAAAGATCGAAGTTTCCCCTACAAAACGATATAAAGATATCAAAAGAAAGACAACCAATTGTAAGCGATATCTCGAATACAAAATGTGCTGTTTCATTGGTTGAAATCTGTCCAATTGCAAAGGTTTACAGACAATTCCATATCTTTGGAAATAATATACAGTATCCTAAGTGATTTTTACTTGGTTGACAGTTTTAGAAAGTTAAAATTTTGACGAATCCAAAGGTATCTCTGTATATTACCGGTATTGTCAAAATATCCCGGTGTAGCTGTAGAGAGTTTCAAAGAAATAACAAAGTAGAGTCTTTCCATTTGATTTACTCGCGCGTGGCGTCGGCTTTCAGAAAACTAATATTTTAAAATGATGACTACATAATATCGTTCTAGGGTTAATTAGTAGTGGAATTCTAAGTAAAACCATACTGTGATTTTTAACTGTAGGTTAACTTACTTTAGATTTAGGTTTTTGTTATTTGTAGGTTGGCACTTATTGTAGGTTAGAGGGTCTATTAAATAAATTAGCCCTCTAAGAGATGTTGGTTTGCGCAATTAATCATAAGAAACTTCGGCATAAAATTAGTATACGACCCTCGGCTGATATTTTTGCAGACAACGACCTTGTTTTACATTCTACTGTTAAATGTTGGATGTACAGGTAAACATATTGTGACTAAAGACTATAAATTAGAACTCCAGGCTACTTTTTTTATGCTTGCATTTCTGTTGGCTCAGGGTCGTATAGTAAATTTGTGCCGAAATTTCGATTATCGGTACATCAAATGTTTCTTTCAAACATTTGTAATAGGCCTAAGTAATGGCATGAATTTACTAGCCTATACACAACCCTACGCCAACAGAAATGCAAGAATAAAAAAAAATAGCCTGAAGTTCTAACTTAGGCCTATAGTAACAGTAGGGCCTAGGCCTATGTTTACCTATATTCAACAGAACAATGTAGCCTACTGTAAAACAAGGTCGTATTTTTTTTTCTCTCTCTTTAGCCTTATATGGTTGGGCACCGATTCATATCATGCGGTCCGTTTCTTCCTTGGGATTAAAATCTTCAATTGAAATTAGATTATTTCCTTTCG
This sequence comes from Philaenus spumarius, assembly GCA_018207615.1. NCBI lineage: Eukaryota > Metazoa > Arthropoda > Insecta > Hemiptera > Aphrophoridae > Philaenus > Philaenus spumarius. Next base: position 106,011 of record JAGFPH010003023.1, read on the forward strand.
TCCACAATACTCAAGACTACTAGGCTATAAGCATCAAAAGTCCACTTGAACAAAATTTGTCACCGAGTGAGTTCCGACTTCGTTGTACAAAGTTGTAACTGAACAAGGTCGTAGTCTGCAAGAATATCAGCCGAAGGTCGTATAGTAATTTACGCCAAAATAACAATAAGTTACTTTACCATAATATCATAGGTTAGAGGCACTTAAGCTAGATTAAAGTCCCAGATCTTGCCTACCTAAATAAATAGGTATTTGAACCAATACAGGTACACTTCATTTAAATTTAATGTAATCCTTTTAAGGGCCTAAGAAATATTCTAAAATTTTAAGTATTTGTAGCATAACAATAGAGAAATATAAATCCTTAGCATTTGACCATCTAGGTTATGGTAAACATAGGCCTATACCTAACGGTATGTTCTACTTTAGGTACTTTTCTCATTTGTAAAAAAAGATCACAGTAAAAAGACAATTCCTTGTTTAATGTTACTAAAGGTATAACGATTGTCTTCTCAAAACGTAGTACCATTTAAATACTTAAAAGGAACATAAAATAAAATTGTACGTGATCAAGCAAGAACGCCTGTGCAAAATATTGATACTGTATTACAAACAAAATACTGTACATTTATGGGAAACCTGTACACAAATTCTAGAATTTACTATATGTAAACAAATGGCGGACATAATATTATTATTGATTTCAAAATATGTTAAATACCTTCATTATCGCTTTATCCCGATCCCGATCCCTGTCCCCCATTTTAATTCACGCACTTCAGTTACAGTACAATATTCAGTTTCTGAACTGGACATTCGCCATTCACCATCACCTACTGCTAGCTAGTAGCTATGCTATAGCGCTATATAGCGGTTAGCGGTTAGTAATTTAGTATAGCGGCTACGGCGGCTACTGCTAATAAACTCTGCTCACAGCCTGTATGATATTTATTTTTATTAAACAAACACTACAAAGTTGCTTCGTGTATATAAATATATCGTTCTTTCTTTGTGTATAAGACCACAGCCTGCTTACAAAGGTAAAGTAAGATTTGATAGATAATATTGTATTTTTGTATTACTTTATACTTTTTCTAGATGAAAAAAGGGTCTGCGTCGGACTAGACGGTGGAAGTTATACTTCTTTGGCCATTCGTATACTTTCCTATAATTTTTGAAAAAAAATTTCCCAGCCGGGGATCGAACCAGGAATTCTAGCGTGGAATTTCTCGACCGACACCCCATCCCGATTACAACGGGCGCAAAGAAGTATAACTTCAAAAAAGAAAACTTTCAAACACCATTGAAATTAAAGCACTAGTATTACGTTATGTAAAGCTAGTTCATTTATTTATGTTCCGTTTAGTATTTCCTTGATATACTGTAAATCATAGATCTAAAATAATTCGATCTCACAGGTGAAACTAAATTATACTAGGGGCTCTGCCCCTGGACGCCTCGCGTCCCAACCCCGCTTCGGCCTTTGGCCTCAGATGGCTGCTTCTCTTCGCTCGCAATTGGAAAATTCGCTAAAGAATCTCGTTAATCTTTGGCTCGTTTGTACATTGGTTTGTAAAATTATGAAACCAGGCTTAAATATATTAGCAGTAATTACAAGATTAATTATAACCTCAAATACATGCTTTAGAAACGTGAGAACGTTCATTACGATTTTAGTCCTAGTTCTACAAGGTCTCTAGATAGAAAAGGTTACCTCATAGTCATGTAAACAAACTCAAACCCCTCGACCCGTTCCCTGTCCAGTGACGTCATTATAGTATAAAAACTCCGCGCTCCCATTAAAGATGTATGTTTCGTCGTACAAATCACCTCATTTTTTAAAAAATAGATGTATTAAACTATTTTTGGTGTTGCAGTTTTTTAAAATGATACTTAAAAGTTACACATTTCAACATTTGTAATTGTAAGAATATATCTTAACCTTTTCAAAAACATTATGTTTATGTCATTAATTTGCAATTTACAATAATTACAAAAGTATAATCATACAAATTTTAATTTATATTTTTACTGACTAAAATTTAAAATAAAAAGCTATCTTGGTAATACATTTTAAATCATATAGGTAACTAAAAAGCAGGCATTAAAATTGTATTTAATATTTTAAAGTAGTATTCTTTGGAAAGCTAAATATAAATATGTCACAAAAATTTAAAACTATAAAGGCTAAATTGAATACACCATTCTAAATACTTATACTTGTCTTTTTGTAAGTCAATACTTATAACTAAGTGAATGAACCACAAGTATTTGTTTTACTTGTATTTTAAATAAGTATTCTTTTTACTTACTAGGTATTAACATTTATTTTAAACTACAAAAATAAACTTATCCTCGTAATTACTTCTTTTTGTGTCAGTAAAGAACGTAATTACTTGTACTTGTAAGTAATTTTGTAAGAACTTGTAAGAAATAGTTTTTGAATTGCTAAAATGAAATAAAATTCTATTAAAAACATCCCGATTACTAGGAATTGGTTACACACCAATTTTTATACATGTTTTGTTTTAGTAGCATAATTATTTTGATTGTTTTTATAAAACATTATTAATTTGTAAATAACCTAAAGTAATTTGTAAATAACAAGCAAAAGTTCATCAGAATTAACAAAATAGCATTCTAAAATGTATCTCTCTATGATAGCCTACATATAAATTGTATGGAGTTTATTTAATTGGGTGGCAGTAATTTTATTGAATATGTAGGCCTATATTTAATATTCCTTGCATCAACTGTAAATAAAATATATTAGGTAGTATATTTGTTTGTTTTTTTTTAACACGCTTAGTGTGGGAAGTCTTAAAAGTTATAGCTTTTGCTTATTTTTTATTCAACAGACTCATTAAGTTAAATTGTTGAACAAAAAGTTATTTTCTACAATTTTAATGCAAAAGATGTCCACAGAAACTACTTTTAAATCAAAATATTAAGACAAAAGAAAATTAAAATAACATTTTATATGAGTAAGTGGGATTATATTATTTGCTATTACAATAGAAACAAAAAATATCTAGGCCTACCTGTGAAAAGATATATCAGTTCTTCCTTCTTGTTTTGCTTTTCAATAATAATATTTGCAAGTTGCAACCGCACAAATGGAACCACCTTTAGGTTTATTTATTGATTTTCTATCCATTGTAAATAACATATTTCTTCTACTTTAAACACTTTATATACACTAATTTAAAAAAAGTTTAAGTTTAAACAAAAAACACAAGCCGTCAAACATTCACAAATGAGTAACGCGTATAAACGTAAACGACAAAACTTTGATCACTGTCTAGTTGTACCAATAACTACGTCACAGCCCCCACTCCACTTTTTTTGATATTTCTCGAATGAGGTAACCTTTTCTATCTAGAGACCATGCTAGTTCTACTACTGTATCTTCTGTCAACTAAAGTTTTGAAACCAGGCCTAAATATACAGAAGTAAACATAACCTCAATACTAAGTTTCAGAAATGAGCCAGGCCTACATTACAAAATTGACTATTAGAATTTATCCATTTTTGCCAAGTTTACTTTTTTTTTGACAAAATAAATTGTTAAAATCAGGCCCAATTTATTCTAATTCTAACGTGCTAAAACAGTATAAATTACCTTGTTTTTTAACAGTAATTAATTAAAAACTATCCAATGAACAGCTGATTTTGGATAATACTGAATCTCATGGCTTGTTTATAAACAGCTGTTTTGATTGCTTTATTTACTATTTTGTTGTTATTTTGTAACCAACATGGCAACCCATAAGACCCTATGTTAAAATTTTTCAACTTTTAAATTAGATTTTCTCAAAAAATGCGTTTTTAAACGAAATACAACTATATGGGTGTACTTTTAAATCAAAACTACACCTAAATACAAAATTTCTTTGAATTCGTTAGAGCCGTTTTCGACATCCGCGTCAGATACAAGAATTGCTCATTTAAAGTAATAGGATGTTTAGGGTTTCAATTTGGGAAATGGTTTGTGGTAAACTATAATAGGTAACAGATGATAGATTAGGTTATTATAATTTACATAGTTTATTAGGCCTATTACATTGAATAATTTCAGTCTTATTTTATTAGCAATTTTAAAGTGAAACCTACATGTTTACAATAATGTTTTTTTGAGAGAACATAGTTGTGAAAATTTTGTTACATTAATAATCAACCAGAGTTATTTAGTAAACATTTTACTATGTAAAATAAATAAGTAAGACATAGTTATTATTTTCTGTTTAATAACTTTTTAAACAATGTCCACATCGAGTGTTACAGCTTACGACTACTAAATTAGGCAATACAAGCCCTCTGGCAGTATCTACATTGATTCTCACAAATTTCTCAACAATTCAGTTCCTTTAAAACCAGCTTCTGGTTGCACGGCTCTCGATTATGTCATCTAAGAGATTTGCAACGGTGGTAGGTTCATCTGCCCGAAGCAAAAGAAGACTGTTTGTTAGGATACAAACCAAGACAAGCCAAAGTGCTTTAATCGTCTAAAAGTTCGCGACCTTCAGATGCTGTGAGATGTTGGTCGTAAGGAGCCACTGCCCATTGGTTTATTACTTTAAATTTGAGGTCTCGTAAAGTGTTACTGGAGGAAACAATGAAGGGCACTTCCTTCTCCCCAGGAACTCTTCTTCTTCAGGAACTATGATGTATGTTGTTAGAGTTCGCCGCTCTGAGAGATGTGGCTGTGTATTTAATGTTTACACACGGCCGTTTGCTTTTGCTCTTCTTTTTGTTAGTTGCATTTGTTGGTGCTGCTTTTGTTTGTAGGCGATGAACCATTCATCCTGGTCCATTTTACTGAATTTCCACTATCTGAAGAATCGGGATCATCTGTCATCTGTTTGATTTTGGACATGTATGAAGACGAAGTATACCTAATAAGCACTTAGCTCGGTCTTAGTTTATTAAAGCTTTCTGTTTGTCTCCACCATAACGATCATATAGTTCTACAGCCACATCTCCTGATACATATTTGCAATTTGGTATATTTAATCTGGATATAAAAATGAATGAAAACAAAGAAGATTTAGTTGTTTATTGGTTTCACTGCGTTTTCTGTATCTTGCAACCAATAAGAAAGCCAATTAAACCAAGTAAACTATTAACATAATGTATATATGTTGCTCCTAAATTTTTCAATCCCACAAATGAATCTTCTCTGCTTTTTTTCACACTCTAGATCTTGAATAGACAAAGATTCATGGTTTTCGTCATTCAAGCTTGATTCTCCCAATCCAGATAAACAGTGAGGGTTTCTACGGCAGTTTTGCCTACAACTACCAGACTAACATCTTAGAAATTTAATTCTATAAGCAGTTAAAAGATTTTCTTTTGTGATGTACTTAAGGTCAGTATTGTCAGCCCAATTCCAAGCTGCTTTATCTAACTGTTCTTTTCTTATTGGAGGCATAGTTGTAACTATGCATTCACCAAATGCATCTAAGGAATGGAAACATTTGGGTTACAAACATTTACAACATTCACAACAGAAGCTAAAGTTACAGAGATGACAAGAAACTGGGTGTATTGGTAAATTTTTTATCTTATAATTAGAATTTGAGGCTATTGATATTCTGAAGAATGTTTTTGTTCCTAAGAAAAATACCCTCTTCGTAAGACATAATATACTTGCCAATCGTAAGCAACTAAATAATGAATCTACAGATCAGTATTTGCTTGCATTAAAAACCCTAAGCAAAGTATGTGAATTTATTGCCGTTGATGCTAATACCTATCATGATGAGTCAGTCAGAGATACTTTTTTAAGTGGATAAGCTTCTACTCAGATTCAACAACGTTTATTAGAAAACAATACTCTAAGCTTAGAAAAGGTTGAGGAAATTTCTCGTTCTCTGGAGTCAGCGCTAAAACATTCAGAAGCTTAGAATGCACAAAATGTCCCTCATTCACACTGTTACCAGTGGAGGATCCAGTGAGGGGCGATTGGGTGGATTGCCCCCCGTCAGCAAAAAAAAAAATTGTTAATGACAAATTGACCTATGACCACCTCTCTGAGACTACAGAGCCAAAGCTAACAGGCAAAATAATAGGCCAATCCATGCTGAAAATCACCCATGAACTAAATTTGAGCCATGAAAATTGTGTTGCAATTTCCACCAGTGGCGGCTTGCCCATAAGGGCTCTCGGACGCCGCCCCTCCAAAA